>ARYC01022441.1:0-40824 GCA_000711775.1 Oxytricha trifallax
TAAGAAGCTCACAAAAAACGATACAGCATCTCTCCTGAAGAAAAGGAGAAGCAAGGTATTAAAAAATAAGTGATACCTGGCTGTAGGAACTTCAAAAGCATCCTTTCATATCAAGTAGGCTTAGTCTTCTAACCTTTATAGAAAAACCTGGTACTGCTATATACTTGATGAAAGAGCGCAGCAAATTAAACAGAGAGAGAAAGTCTCAAGTAAAAACATGAATTGAGTAAGAGGCTCTTCAAAGATATATAAAAGCCAGAAAAGATGAACATAGATGCAGGAGCTGGCACTAAGAGAAGAAACATAGGCCCTAGCAAGCCCTAAGAGGAAGAAAAGAAAGAGAAGCCAAATCACTTTACGGGCAAATTTAATATGAGAACTTATTCATTCATTTAAATCTAAAACTTATTTATATACACAAAATCTCCCTTCTCTTGCGCATACTTTAGCTTTATCATCGCTGACTCTCTTAGCACCACTCTTAATAAAATCCACTGTATCTATCTTTAAATATCATGCATCAGATGGTAGAGCAGCAATTTCTTATAATGACCTTTCAATAACCCCCAATATAATTCAATTCCATTGAACTAAGGGCTGTAAGGAACATTAAATACAGGTGTTATATTTAGCCCTTCAAATTCTCTCCTTGAGTCTTTAGTTTTATGAACTGACAAGTTATCAACGAACAGAATAATCTCTTAGTCAGCGTATTTGTCTCTGAGTTATTGTAAGAACTTAATATATTATTCAGTCTTTATAGAGCGAGGGTGGATAACATAAGTCTCTAGGCCACTATCTTCACTGATTCCACCAAGGATTGCATGAGTTTATATCTTTACTTTTTAGTCATAAACTTCTATATTACTATACCTCTTGTACCAAGACCTTGATATAAATGTATTGAATGTGAATACAGCTTCATCAGCGTGTATGAACTTTATATTATGCTCTTAAGACCTCTGCATTTAATCGAATATATAATTTAAATTAGCCTTATAAAATGAACATTAAAGTCAATCACTCTCTTAATGCGATTGACTGTCTTGTAAGATATACCGTTCTTTTTATATATGTTCGCTATAGATTAAGCAGAGATATGAAGCTCAGGAAATTGGCGATGAAACATCACAGCTCTCTAGGCCAGAGAGAAGTGAACCCAGTATTTAAGAGTCTTATCACTAATTAGATAATCGATATGATGCTGCTAAAATTTTAAGGGTCTCTTAGGCTTGAATCAAGATGATATCTCTTTAAATTCAATGCAATAGACAGTGAGACCTCACAGTTGCTGGAGATTTATGGAGTAGCCTTGCTATAGACGTATAATTCAGAACAGGCTTGAGTTATTCACTATATACATCACATCCAAATCGCAACTTAAACAATAAATCTATATACTCACTGTCATAAACAGACCCCAAACCACGCATATATTCACTAAAAATACTAATATTTAAACATTAAACCCCTACATAAACCCTATTAAAACCCTAATAAAGTATGCACTAATAGTCTAATTTTATCAATCAAAAACTCAAACAAACTACTGAAAGGATTTTGGGGTTTTGAATGCCAATCTAATTTTATGTCTAAATAATTAAAATAAATTAAATAAAAAATATATTAACTTCAATAAAAGAATATGAAATTTTTAGTGAAAGGAAATTAAATCAAAAGTTATTAATGATAAATCATTAGTTAAATTTCTTGAAATATAATCATGGAAGACATTGCAACAGACAATGGGACCTATAGTAACAGCCTCGAGCATTAATCACCACTAAGATTTGTGACAGCCTCAGCTAAATTGTAACTACAACACTCACACTTCGCAAAGAATGCAGCTGAAATTATTCTACTATTGAGATATGAAGCCTTAAAACTTGAGTGAAGCGCCAAATCAATTACTAGAATTTATCTGCTATCCCAGGGAATTCTCAATATAAATTCTACTGCAACAAGAGTGAATTCCTCAAACACACTATCAGATTTAAAGCAAATTTATAAAAATGTTTTGATCATTGCCAATCAGAAGGAGTTCTAAGACCTCAAAGCTTTAGATATTTTTTAGAATATAAATATTCTTGAAGCATAGAAGCTCGGTACTGCTAAATGGAAATTGTATTTCTACCTAAAAATCTAAAAACTTCGAGAGATCAAGTTATCACAGATAGGTATTGACTTAATTTACAGCTAAATGGTTTTAATTTAATTGAAATAGCAGCTCAAATGCTTCAAATAAAAATATGAATATTATAAATCTAAAAAATTTTGGAATTGTAAAATATACTCTATAATTATAAAATGTTAAGTCAAACTAAAGGTTATGATATGTTTAGAAGATAAAATGCTTCTCTTCTGAGAATTGTAGATCTTGTAAATATTAAATTCTGAAATATAACCTCAATAATCATCACATACAGACACAAATATTTATTATATTTGCAATATCAGAGCTTAATCAAAGGAAAAACACTTACTTGATTTTAAGTAGCAAAAGTATGCAAGATAAACTAAATTTACATTCATCGGTGACCAGGAATTAAGTAAATCCACTAAATTTGGGATTTAATTTATTAAAATTTTAATTTCTGCTTATTTTGAATTCTTCGATCCAGAGGCAAATAAATGTTTAAAGCTTGTGATTGGTATGGATATGAATGAACTATAAATATTCTTTAATAAATTGAAAAGTGCATTATATTTATACAATTGCTGATATAAAACTAAAATTCAAATTGTGAGAATCAAAACCCCAAACCCCTTAGTGAGGTTTATAAAGATCTACTTCTCTGAAATCCTTAGGATTTTTACTGTTTTTTACTGTTTTTTACGTTAATGTCAAAGCTAGATTTGTAGATTGCTTGGGCGGGAGGTTTGATGATGATTATATTTTCAACAATTTTAGAGAGGTTTATCATTTAGTACTCGAGTTATTTTATTTGGCCTCAATCAAGTCATTGCAAAACACGTTAATAAAAAGTAAGTTCTTCAGTTTTTCAAAGTCTAAAGCTGAAGTAACTATTTCTTTTTTTGGTAGACTGGATTTTGATCCAGATTTGAGATCAGAATCTGGTCTTCTTTATAATTTTATATTACTTATAATAACCGATCCTGACGTTAAAGGTCTCTGACCCTATGAATTAGTTGTCACCCTTGATAATGCCATCTACGAGCCAAAAGAGTTATGAATTTTTTTCCTGGTATTGAAGTTTGTCATTTTGTTGATTTTTTAGTTTCTTCGTTTGTGTTGTTAGAATAAGAAGGATATTACTTCGTTTTGTAACTTCACGTTGGAAGATAGAATTTTTATCCTATTTGCAAAATGAGCTACAGTAGACTTTTTTAAGGAGTTTTATTTAGATAGTGCATAAAATAACAAATCTATATGTATCCCTTTTAAGAAATATGAGAGGTGACTTAGCTTTATTTTTTAAAGTTACCTTGTTACCTAAGGTTAAAAGTTTTAAGCAATCAGGAGATGCGTGGTCTATGTGAATCAATTTGTACATTTTGGTATTAACCTTAGATTCCACGTTAGGTCAGATTTTTATTGTTTTTTAAATGAATTATTCTCAATATTTTTTATGAAAATAATACAATTTTTTTTAAATATTGCAATAATTTTAATATATTAGAAGAAGAAGAATGGAAAGATTACTTAAGAATGACTTTTATAGATTTGACGATAAATACGAGGATCAAGAAATTGGTAAAAATTTTAAATATTCGTCGAATTATAAGAAATAATACAGTAACTTACATTTATTGCTTATAATATTTAAATAACTTGATTATAAATTATTAACTTTATGTATTTTTTTGTAAGGCAATCGAGAAATATTGCCCAACTTTTCTCGATTGCCTAACATTTTCTATATTAACTTGATTATTGATTAATTCTAATAAATATATTTATTAATTATCACCTTTTTATATAAGTTATACTATATGTAAGATCATATGTGAGTAAATAATTCTTCATTTTAACCTAAAAGTTCTTTGGTTTTAGTTTTTATTTTATTGATTAATTTTTAGACTACTTTATTATAATCTAACGATAAAAGTTTAAAGATTAAGCTATAATTAAAATAACAGTAACTACCTATTAATTAAAACTATATTATATAAAATATGTTAATACTTTTTGACAAAATGAACTATAGCTTACTCAATATATTTATAGAATTATTAATGAGTAGATTTTTGATTTCCAACATTAATTTAATAAAACAAAATAAACTAATAGATAAAAAATTGTAAACATAACATTATATTAGTCAAACTAAAGCTTATTCTCAGATTTTAAGTAATCATGCTTTATATTTTTAATTCATACCATGCTTTAATTTATAGTTCATATATTACTTTATAATTTTTTCACGCTTTATTAATTAATATGGCCGCCTATTTTTTAAAAAATTTTACCAAATGATATTACAGATTTTAGATTAAATTAGTTGTAATATAATTTTAATTTGTGTTTTATTTTAAGGTTAAGCAGTTAAAGTTACTTCTAATAGTATTTATGAGAATTACTTCTTGTTACTCTTTCTCTATTAAAAAATAGTTATAATTTTAATAATTTCATTTATTATATCTTACATTTATAAAAATGCTTTATACTTTTTATAAAGATTTAATTTTGCTCATATCGATATTAAAAATTTATAAATATAGGTGATTTAAGGATGTATCACCATTAAGAAAATATAAAGTATTAAAAGGAAAATATATTTTCATAAATGAATTTACTAGAGTTATACTGTTAATTTTTATTTTAAAAAATATGTAGCTTTAAGAACTACATGTACTTTATCTTTTACTTGGCAATATTTTTATGAAATCATATTTGTTATATGAAACAGAGAGCAACTACATATTTGTATCAGATCAAATAATTTTGATGCAAAAGTTCAATTCATTATTCTACTGTTAAGTTAAAATAGAAGTATAATCTGAAATTATTTAGCTCAAACAATCATGATGTTTTTAATAGAAAATAAAGTAAATTACAAAATTAATCAATAATAATAGCAATAGTAACAATAGTAAATTTAAATCTATAAAAAATAACTTTTCATCTTCTTCATCATCCTCATCCTCATTTTCATCGTCATCATCACCAATATTGACTTCCTGTGTCCCTCTCAGTGTGACTTCTTGGACTCCCTCTTCCTTGACGCCTTCAGTCTTGCCAGGTACAATTTTTGTAAAAATAAAATGCTAGATATATTTTTGTAGCTTATATTAATGTTGAATGACACAGAGAAAACTAATCAGTCATGTTTCTATTTTTTAATATATTTGATTAATTTATGATTTAATTTCAGTTTATTTAAAAATATTATGAATATTATTGTCCTATATGTTATAATTACTCAAAATTAATAAATAAATTATAAATAATAAATAATAATTTCCTATTATTAACATTTTATAATGACTTGCATAATTCTTTATTAATTTTATTAACACAAATTTGCTTCATTCAAAAAAATAATGATAAATTTTATTGGGACAGACATTTTAATGTTAATAATACTCAAATTAGGCAATTATATTGTCTATGATTTTTTAGAAATTAATTTTAATTTATAAGTAAATAAAAACAGAAAATAAATACTCATGCTTAAATAAAATGAGCAGAGAGATCATGAGTTAATATAATAATATTCAAGTCAGTAAAAACCTAATTTACTATTGCTAATCACAATACTTAATTCACTCATCCTAATTTACTTTTACACTAATTATTTTTACTAAATCCAAGCTTTTTTATTTAACTTATGCTTTAATGGGACATATTAAATCTGAAAATGATAAATCCTCTCCTAAATAAGAGTAGACTTGATTTAAATTAATAATTTACGGAACAATCATAATAGCGTATTTTTGACTGTAAATTTTCCATGAGTTCTTCGTTAGAATAGAACTTTAATGAAAATCATAAATAATAATAATATCAAAGAATATAGTATATTAATGCAGCTAGTTGTTCAAGAATTCATGGGACAACTATTCTTTTTATATCTCGTATTTTTCTTATATAAATCTGTGCATATTTATATATTTCATTTATAATTCAGGTATATTTTAATCTGAATTTAAAAATTACTGATATTTTGTATTTTATAAATATTAAATAAATGGTAGCATCTTTATGCAAAAATTAATTTGGCTTATGACTCAATAGTTAATAAAACAAGAAGGGTGATTTATAAAATCAAGAATTTATAATGAACGGAAGAGGATAATCAAATATATATAAATTTATTTTTATACTATATTCTATTCATTCAATTGGGATCAAATTAAATTAGAATTTTATTAAAATTATTTGAAATAAATAGATTTCTGAATTAATAATTAAAATACAGCTTTGTTGCCTTATTTGTTTTATTAAATATTTAAAATTTATTTATTTAACATGATCATTCAAAAATAAGTTAAAATTTTTAGAGATTTAGATTAACAATTTCATATAATTATAATTAAAATCAATCATAGAATTAAAATGTTAAAGAAAAATAAATTTAAAAAAAAATTAATGATTGAGATTATTAGAAAATATAGATTTATTCATAGATGACAACAAAAACCCAAACATATAAGTATATTTATTTCCATATTTTGGATAAAATAATAATATTAAAAGCATTTACTTAGATCTAACTTGTAACTTTTAGAATTTTACATAATTGTTATATAACACTTTTAATATCTTTTAACAAATTGTATTTATTAAGATAATCGCATATTTTTCCTATTTACTTGACTTGGAGTTTATCAAGTGAAAATAATTTAAATAAATAAGCCAATAATATCAATAAAAAGTGCAATGTTAGTAATTTAATTCAAGCAATTTTATCGAGTTAAAAGCATTTTTTAACATGAGTATACCATTCATTTTGGTAAAATAAGTTATAAAAAGTACCTAAAGTTTCAAAAATATTGAATTATTTGAAAAAATGATAATTCAAAACTAAAAACAGATTAAAGCATAAGTTATATGCATTCGAATTGAGTTCTGATAAATTGTGAGTTAGAAAAAGTAAAATTTATGGTATTTTTATATTAACATTCATTAAGTTAAGGTAGATAATAAGGAGAAGATGGTAGATATTTTGAATTATATACTGATTAAACAAAAGTTTTTGATAATATTAAATTGTTATTAAAAATGGAAAACTAATCATTTTTAAAGCTTGCCGGCAAATGTTGACAATTTACTGTTTTCAAATTAATATAATATCAATATTTTTTAGAGCGAGCTTGACTTGATACTTTATGTTTACTTGGATATTATTTTATCACAAAAATAAAGAAATCTAATCTTAAGATTTATATAAATGATATGAACAGTAATAAAACTCTATGTTAGTTGATCACTAATTAAGGTCTATGTTTGTTAATTAATAATTAATTCTCCTTCAAAGTCTAAAAACTAATTTGTATCTTTATTAATTGAAGAAAATGTAGCAAAATATTTATTTAAAGAGGAAAACTAAAATCAAAACCCTAATATCAATAGAACAAGCCCAACCAACAAATAAATTTTTTGTGCTGCTGCTTTAGAAAAAAGAGTACTTAAATTATCGTTACTATTATAGTTAAATTTCATTTTATTATTTGGCAACCTCGAATCCATAATTAATTGCAAAAGAGATAAAAAATTAGACTTGCTAAAAAGATAGTGAAACGAAATTAAAAAGCTACTCGAAGTTTTGTTTTCATTCTCTATATTTAATAAACTCAAAAACTTATCATTGTTAAAGTTGAAAAAAGCTGTCAAGATTCTGGTAAAAAAAAAGTGTTAATAAAAAGAGTTAATTTATAGATTAATTGTTTATATATCTTTTGAGCTTTAATATTTTCAACATCGACTATTACTAACATCAGATGCATCTCGATTAATGCCACTTTAATAGAATTCAAGTTCAATAAATAAATAAATATGTATTTATAAATTATTTTTTATATAATTTTACTAAATAAAATACTTTTTTAACCAAAATAAGAAAAACAACTCAAACAATATTTACTTAATTATCACATGATTTTCATTTGTTTCTTATTTAAATGAATGTGTTGTAGTTACTTACTTTTTATAGCTATTTTATGAATAACTAATAATAATAAAATTTAAACATGCTTTATAACTATATTATATTAAATATGAGTAGAATTTTTTGCCAAGACAGTTATACATTTTCTTGTATTTATAATAATTAGCTTGTTGGATAAAACTAAATCAACAATGTTGCCACTTGATAGTTAAGCCCAAGCAACTGTTGTTAATATTAAAGATCAAATGTTTAATCAAACCAAAATAAAAAAAAGAACTATCTAACTTATTGTTGATATCATTAGAATTGCTCTGGATACTTATAAGACAACAGAATACTAATTTTATAGCTATTATACCATTGTTAAAAAATACTGTTTCAATCATTGATAAGATTGCTAATCAGTTGTTGATAAATTTATCTCAACTCATTCGTTTATAACACTCAAGTCTTCATAGCTGCTAATGCCTAATTTATCGGTTTAACAGTTTATGCTGAAACCGCAATAGATGTTTAAGGAGAGGCTATTAAAACTATTTTCTCAACTGAGCAAGCCAACAGTAATTATATTACTCGAAGAGAACAGTAAATTTTAATCGTTAAATTTTAATTGTTCTCAGTTTAGTTCTTATTTATAAGAATGGCAACTTCAATTTACTAGAGCCTAGACTTAAATAAGAAGAGTAATTTTTAGAAGAGTAAATAAAAGGTAGATGAGTACAGACTAAACAAGTACTTATTGATAAACCAAAATATAAGTCGAAAATAAAAAAATATAAATAAATAATTCATATTAAATTAGTAAATTATCATTAAACTTCTACATTCAATAACATAGTAAAATCTACAGGGATATTGAAATCTTTTTATTGATTACTATTAAGGATTTTATATTTAAATTAAATTTTTAAGCAGAATTAGATTTTTATCTGTGAAAAAATTTCTATCATCCATTTAAAATAAAATGGAATAGAAATACATTATCAAGTCTCGTCCTAAATTTTCATAGACGAAGTTTAATGATAAAAGCATTCAAGACCAAAGAAAAATATTATAGAAATCAAACTTATTTGTAAAACAAAAATTCTTTTATTTAAGTTTCTTGTTTTTAGTTATTAAAAATTATTAATAAAATATAATTCGTCTCCCTTATTTATTCAGCATCCCTCTTAAATCAACATTAGTCATTTCTTACCTCAAGATCTTCACCAACCTATTTTATTTGTGATAATCTATTTAATTTTTATTTATATAAATACAGCAGTTGAAAGTCATTCTCAAATTCTTGAGCTCTATCTTTTTTATTCAATAAAATGGATTTAATAACTACTTGAAATTAATATTTTTCATGTTTTGCTTCTCATATCTGTGAAGTAGCATGATATAAATCTATCATGTCAAATGTTGTTGAAATTTGAATTTTATAATGTTGTTGTCATAATGTGTAAAATTCATTACAATCAATTTTTTATTTCTCAAAATCTCCAATTAAGTCTTTAATTTATTCAAATATAAAGTCAAAATTTTAGTTAAACAAGCGTCATTTTTTTAAAAACAAATTTACCACAAAAGCCATATTACTTACAATAAACTTATAATGAAATGATTCTATTTAGATTAATAATTTATTATCAATCTAAAATATTTTCAAATTTATAATGCAATATTTATATTATATATTAAAATAATTATGTGTATTTTTATTTTATTACTTAAAATGTAAGTATTTATTGTCTTTTCAATTCTTTGATTGCCATTCATCAGTTCTACCCCACATTCCCTTAATTGCTTTATAACAATTTTTTTGGATTTAAATGTTAAAAGATTGTTTTATAACTCAAGCATTGTTCCTAAGAAATATTCAAGGAGTCTCTAGTATTAATTTCCATTATCATCAAAATGCTCAAAAATTACTCTTTATATTCAAATTTCAAACTTCTATCAAAATTTACTGATTCGTGATTTTGTGATCAAATATATGTTTGAGATGTTTTAAATTAATGCATATATTTTATATTGATATTCATATTATTTTTCATTAGAATTATACTATTCCTCTTTGTGATAGTAAAAAGACTTATAAACCAAAAAATCACAAAATCAAAAATATAAAGCTTATAATTTGTTTTAGAAATTAATTTAAACAGTATAACTTTCTCAGCATTCATTGTAGTTTAATAAATTATTTTGAGAGTCTTGAATATGTATCATTATTTAAAGGGAAGGATCATATCAAGATAAAGCGATTGTAAATATCAAGAAATGAAGGCTAAACTTAATTATCATATAATTTTTACTTTCAGAGTAACGAGATTAATTAAGAAGTATAGTAACTAAAGATAGTATACATTAATCTCAAACAAACAATACCTACAATAAAATAAAGCCCTGATCCTTTAAAAATTAGAATTTCATTTTATTAGCTTACATATTAGTTACAAAGAATTGCACGTTCATTGTCAAGCGGTAACTACCTCAGCGAAATAGCAAATAACAATCGGCTAACAAACCTAGAATCCATAATAAAAGTAGTGTTTATTATTTATTTTAAAGTGATAATTAAACCTCAGAAATTAAATCAGGAGGAAACATCAAGACAACTTACAGAATTTGCAGCTAAATAAAATTTCAAGACAAAACTACTCGAAAACCAATGTTACCAAACAATCTAATAAATGATGGAAAGTAAAGCTCATGATTAACCTGAATAGACTCAAACTTAGGATAAAAACTTAGCTTCTTTTTTAGATGATATCTTGATCTTTACAGATGCTGAAGGTTAGACTCCTACAACATTCAAAATATTTTTAAACACTTCAAGAAAAGAGTTTAATTATATATAGAATTAAAAATAAACTAACTATAAATCTGAAATATTTCAAACTTTAAAAAATAATAGAAATATTCATAAACACTATATCAACTTTATAATTTGTATTAGTATCAATAAATATTAAATTATTTATAAATTTATTCGTATTAAATATAATATATTCATCTCAATTTAAATTTCTCATTGTTATTTATATTTATTGTTATATAAATGCCATCCATTTTTTTAAAGAACTTAGTTAGTTACTTTTTAAGTTATTTTCATTTACATAGTTTATGTTTAGACTTTAAATTTAAATTAAAACATAAATAAACTGCAATTAATTTTAAACTATTCAATTTTAATTTACCATTTTATTACTTAAAATTTGAGAGATAATTAATTAACTTCATAACAAAAGTTAAAACATTTATATACTTTATTACTTCTTTGAATTTATTGATTTTAATAATTATATATAAAAAATTTTATAGATATATTGCCTAAGATTTAAATTTAAAATTATTAATTCTTTTTTGATTATGTTATGACTAATTATATTAAAAATATTTTGCCCTTAATACAATATCATTATATCGTGCATGGACAAATATTAGTCACTAATGTATGACAGACTCTGTTCTGTAACATAGGCATAATCTAATGAATATCTCCAAATTAAAACCCCTTAAAAATGTAATATGAGATGGAAGACAAGGATTAACAAATAAATGTCATCAATTATGATATTTATATATAATTATTAATGTTATCTTTAACTTGAAAAAGAACTTGTTATCAAGTAAAATTTTTCGGTTAATAATTTCGCTCATAAAGAAATTTACAAATCTGTATAAATGGAAGGCTCAGGCTTTTAAGTATTTCTAGGTTTAGACTTTAATCTGCAAAAATTTTATTTAAAATTTTTGTTATTTTTAACTTTTTATTATAAGACTTTGTTTAGAGCAGCATCAATAAGCTTATATTATATATATTACGATTTAAAGGAGGTAAATTAGAATTGCGTCCGATTATTATTTAATCAAAGATTTACCAAAAAGTATAAAAAATTCATAAATTATTTTATTTGAAATTCACTTTTGTTTAAATAGTGAGATATATCGACCCTATAACTTGCAATATATTTCTTATATTATAAATGAAAACTCTTAGACGCTGTATCAATTATTGATTCTTCAAGGAGTTATCTAAAACATAATTATTATGAGTATCAATATTTGTCATGCTAATATACAATCAAGTTTTAATTATTTAAAATAATAAATAACACTATAGTTATATTATTTTTATTATTCTGTGTTTTTTTTAAAAAATATGATGACTGATGACTACTACAAGAAATTCTGATAGAAAAACGAGGCTAAAATCGAAAAAAGCTACTCAAGAATCTTTGAAAAGAGTAATCACATGCTTTGAAACTGAGTGTCTTCGAGTCTGAAAAATAAATCAGTAGTAATGATAAATTTGGTAATACAATGATAAACATCTGACTGAGCAAAAGAACATGCTTTTAAATTTCAGAAAAATAGTTCAAGGCAAAATTAAAATTAAAATTGTAATTACTTTTCTTTATTCAAGTCCAAAGTCTGCAGCTGTAATTACCATAAGTAACAAATAATATTTATAATTTTGCATTTATCTTAATAAGTGACGTAAATATTGTAAATTTAGAACTTAAAAAAAATCATTCTCAGTGAGTTCAGATTTAAATCAGTCATCAAAAGTTAAGAAAAAATAATATTTTTATCATTTAGGATGAAATTTTTTTAATTATACCGTAATAAAACATCTAAAAATATCAGAATAAACTTTGATAAATTTCTTTGTCTTTGTAGTAAATAGCTGAATTACACTATCACTCTTTACAACAGTAGGATTTGAATTCTCAAAATCAATTTCAAGAAATCCCTATTCTTGAAAAAAATTAACGACTAGATTACTATATTTAAACCACATATTTAAAAAAATATATAATAATCACATACTCATAATTATCCATTAGATATGCAATTATCTGCTTATAATATTAGTAAAAATAGAATTGATTCTTTTGTATATCTATTTTTTTATAATTAAAAGATTTAACTATAAAACATGTGCATATAAATTAAAAAAACTGATAAATCATTCTTAATGTTTTTTAAACCCCTTTATTTGATAACTTTACAAAAGTTCTTATAATATTCATTATTAATTGTTTTTCGAATTAAATTTTACTTTAATGAGCTAAAAACAATTTAAACTCAAAAATATTTTATTTTTATTTATACAAACAAATTTACCGATATGTAATTATACATATCTTTAATTCAAATAATCTATTTGATTTATTGAATAATTAACACATTTGATATTATAGCAAATATATTTTTCAATAATTATATGGACAATTTTGTTTAATAGACTGCTTCTTATTATACAAAAAATAAGCAAGAGAAAAAGGAGTTTACTTTCTATGCATAAATAATAAGTTAAAATTAGATCTTGGAGGCTATATTATTCATAATTTTGCCCTAAAATTGTAATCTCTAATAGGTATAATACCTAATTCAAATACAAAAATTTTCCTCTTCATTTAGAGTTAATCTAATAATTAAGTACAGTGCTATTCAAGAATTCATCAAGATAATTTTCAAACTAGACAGACTCAATAATTAGAAGCATAGGTAGAAATTATATTTATTTTAGTCAACTCATGATAACTAGAAAATAGTATGATATACATAAATAGGAGAAATAATATTTAAATTAAAATTCTGAATAATTTTTATGTAATTTTTTTCAATAAATTGATTTTTATTATTATCAAACCTAATTTGATGTTTAAAAAATTTTGCATACCAATTTATATCTAATTAGATTTAACTTTACACTACTTTGATTTAACATATAATTGAAATGAAATTACTTCAACATCAAGCTTAAATGTAGACTATTCATTATATTTTAATCATAGCAAATTTTTTATTTTAAATAATAAAGCATTGCATTTATAAATATTATGCTACTTAAATTAATTATAATTCATAATTTAATCTTTTATAAAACATAAATAAATTATTTTTCATATTTCTAGAAAATAATTCCATCTAAAATTTCGATTTATAAATAATAAATTTGGTATTAAAAATAATATTAATCTAATGATTTAAGCCCCATGAAATATTAAAGTTTATTTATAATTAAATTAATTTCTCATTAATGACAATAAAATTATTCAAACATTTTACTAATGTATTACTTTATTTTATAGGATTTTATATATTAATGATTTTTCTCTATCTTGACTAATTCTTTTCATCCATATTTTTTTCAGAGTAATGATATCAGTTGATTGAGGCCAATATATAGAGCTTAGAGATTATTAGCTAAGAAATTTTCTAGCTCAAAGCTAACAGATGGGTAATAGTTGGAAACAAATGAAAATCTGATAGCAAGCCTTATTTCTACTAAGTTCTATGGAATAACAAATTAAGCTGAACTTTTTGTTGCTGTTAATGTTTATAACTTTGTTCAGATTCTACCTATCGGTATGATTACTGAAGAGCTATAAAAGATCGAACTTGATAACTACATTATACTTGACATCTTTGTTACACTGTTGCAAAAATATCCAACCTTCAATCATTCTCTTTATGATTCTACAAGTGAGACAGTTCATGAATAATCCCTGCAGAAAAAATATCAGCTCTCAAGCACTTTACTAAATGAAAGAGATTTGATTTAAATTATCGGCAATAATCGAAAGAGAAGTTTGATGCTACTGCTTTAATACAGAAGAAGATTTTCTTGATCAAGGATTCAATCAATAAGACTTTCAATTAAGCTAATTTAAAAACAAACATAATTACTATTTATATGAACTAGAGAATCTCTTAAGGATTTACTGTTTAAGATTAGAGTGGGATCACTTTAAAACTAGAAATCGAATGTTACTTTAAAGTCAAAATTGTTAAGAATCAGGTATTTTGATAAAGTCGTATTTAAATTTAACTATGAGAAAAAAATAAATAAGATATTGTTCGGTATTTCAATTATAAAAACTTTATTAACTGAAGGGAAAATGTTTAATGTTTTATATTAGAGGGTAAAAATTTAAATTTACTAATTACAAAGACTACTCATATTATTATTCAAACATCAAGAAATGGTAAAAGATAACTGCAAGTACTATCTTTTGTAAACTGATGATGCATCTTTAGTATTAAGAAAGTCAATAACTGATTGAAAAACGGAAACAAAATTTACTTCTAATTTGACTCATTTTTGGAATAGTACTTCGTTACCAATTCCCCTTCGGTTTTTTTAGATCTTACTTTAATTGAACATATTCTATCAAAGTGTTTCCATTTATTACATTAATTAAAGTAAAATCTGCATTATTTATTAAAGGGCTTGCATAAATTCAAAATTGCAAAATTAAATTTGAACATCAGTATAGATGCATTCAACAAGCAATTTTTACAGAGAGCTTTTAAACCCTTAAACTATCTTTGAAGTAATTAGAAGTATGGTATTTATCAATATCTAGTCATTTGAGATCCTTCAATTGGTTAAACTAATCTTAAGCTTTATTTCCATTCAAATTCAATTTAAGGTTACTGTCAATGAAGTCACAAAATTTATCTTTTTCCCTAATAGTTTTAACTTCATTAAAGAAGATGCTTTAAAGTTCAATATTTTTAATTATTTTATAATAGAGCAAAATATATTTATTATTAAACTAGTTAATGTGAATGTTTTCATTAAATAATTTGTCATTATTTATCCTGCATAATCATAATGATTTTTAGCACCCAAAATTATTAAATTATTTTTTCTTATAAATAGAAGAAAACATATTCAATAGTGGCAAAATCAGTGCCATAAATATCTATAAGATTACAATTGCCACTATAAAAATGTTTTAGTTAAAATCCTTAATGATTTTAAAAACATGATTCTCTTAGCATTTTTAGAGTTTGATAGACAGTATCCACTTAATACCAATGCATAGTATTTGGCTTGGCTTTTTATGCTTTTCTTTTGTGCTAGAATTACATTCATCGATATTAAAATCGATTAAAAAATATAGAGATATTAGTTTTTAGTGCTGACTAAGGACTATTTTTTAAAAACCCAATTATTTTTTTAATGTATTGAGAAGCTTGAATATAATAATATAGGTTGCATTTAAAATGGCTTTAATGGCGCTACCTTTAAATATTAAAATTCTTATATTAATTATACAGATGTATATTATTTACTTACCTTAAATAAAATTTATTTTATAAACTAATACTCAATATATCATAATACTAATTCATAATAGCTTTTTTCATGTTGATAAATTCAGGAATCCTAATATCCCTTATGGAATTAGTGATAATTCTATATAGAATTATGCTTAAATTTGAAAAGATTCTATAGAATCTCTATTTATTAGATATAATAATTTTTTATCCACAAAAAGTGAATATAGTGGTGCTTAAGAATCTCTAGTTTTATATAGAAAATTATTCTAAAAATCTATATAGAATTAACTCATGTGTTTTTGAAGCTTTAACGAATACTATATTTGAACTTAAGTTAATAATTTTAGAATATTAAAATACGATATGTTTTATTTAAAGTAACTAATTATGCCTAATTTAAGTACATTAAACTATTAATATAAAAGTCATTAATAATATTTATAGTAAATAAGTATATATAATATCAATAATATTTATTTATATGAATTTCACTAATGTTAAATTAGTGAAATGCATTTCACAAATTTAACATTAGTCAAATAGATCAAAAATATTAATATAATTACTATAAAATACAAGAACCATTTTCAACAGGTTCAAAAATTAATGATTGTCATCTTGAGTAACGTTAGGTCTTAATTTTTCTAACTATTAAATTTAAAATTCTTATCCTATAATTTGATTTTATTTATTTAAAATATTGATCGATTAATTATATCATTAAATAATAATATTATTTATTTTAAATATTTGTATAGTAGCATTATAATATAGTTTAAAAAATAATACTTCAATAAAGATTTTTATTAAATAAAAGTTAAACTTCTCAAAAATATATTAATTTATTAAACAATAATATTGATTTAAATAGCAATATTATTATCATTTTAATCAGGGATGAAATATTATATATTTACATAACATTTTTGTAAAATAAAAATAAGCAAAAAACTAAGAATTTCTTAAAAATACTAGTTGCAATAATATCTAACTTTTGTGTTTATTGATGTCTACGTGATTATGTCACTACTCTTTCATTACTTTCGAATATTCTCAGTATTAAATCAACCGTTTTTCAATGATTTATATAAGAGTTTAATTATTTATTTAGCGTAAAAATTCATAGAGTGTTTTAAATTTCAGTTTAAATCCATTATTTTAGAATTTCGCTTATTAAACTTAGGCATAAATGCTGTGTCTTTTCATCCAAGTTCGCATTTATAGTGAGAGGATAAAGTAACACAATTATCTTTAGGAAGTTATCTATAATAATGAAAATTTCAAGTCACATAAATTTTCTGCTAATTTATAATTATTTCAGGGATATATTAGTATTCAGAAAGAAAAACAATCTATTTTATTTCTTATAGTTTTTTTAAATTAACATTTAGTATTTTCATAAAAATCTTAGCAAAAGAGATAGATTTGTTTTAATGATTAGTTCTTTATTGTAGTTGTGGACACTCTTATTTATTTGATCTACATCTTTTTTTAGCATTTGTCAGTTGATTTATTAGCAAGTATTTTATCAATTTTCATAAATTTTAAAATTTCTTTTTTCAATTTAACATTTTAAAAATTTTTTTTAGTAAAATTAGATTTCTCAATTGTGAATAGTAGATAAATTACTTAAGCTTAATTTGGTTTTCAATGAATTTATAAATATCTCATTGGATAATTTAAGCTTTTATAATTTTTTGAAAATTAAAATAAATTTTTCTATTCCCTCTTAAATAAGTTACGATCCTTGCGTTAGTTGAGAAATTTTTCTTGATTTCACGCTCCTCTATAAACAAACAGTCAAGCTATTACAAATCTCTAAGTATAGAGCAGATCTTTTATTTTTAAACCTTAGGGATATTTTTGCGAGCACTAGGTATCTCTCGTTAAGCATTAAAATTGTAAGATAAATTATTAACAGTATATTTATCGAAATTCTATTTTTATTTAATTATTTATAGCATAGTTCAAAGCTAATTAATTGTATTGAACTGTCTTTAGAGATACTTCTAAAATGATATTAACCTTGAAATTTCAATTTGCTTTAATTTTTAAAGAGTTTAAATTGCTTTTAAGTAGAATTCTGAATAAAGACAAATGCACAAAAAGTATAATGTAGTCATTCATATTTTTATCTTAAATTTATGTATTCCTTCATTACTCTCTGAAATATCAGATTCATCAAATAAATTTTAATATTTTATAATTTTTAGATAAAAATTAAAAACTTTTCATTGGTAATTGTACACAATAGTCTAATATATTTTTACTCTTCATTGATATACTCTTCATAGATATTTAAAAAACAAATTTAGTACAATTGAGATAAAAGATTAATATTAATAGGGGTATTTGACTCATTTTAAAAATACTTAATCATTGTTTAACCTTTAATTTCCAATAAAATTCCTACTTCAAAAATTTATACTATACATTGCGCATATTTTTTTCATTATGTTGAAACCAGAAATATGAATTATTTGCTAATTAATTTAAAGCTTGGACTGATAATTTGACACAAAATCTCCATTTTATATTACTGCATATGTTTTGCTTTAGATATGCATTCAATCTAAAATTTCATTTTATTGATAATCTTTTTTGTCATTTTAGTAAATTTAGATAGTCTTCTAGATACTTTAAAGCAAGAAAAAACTAAAGCGATGTATCTGCTGTTAGCTTATGTTTTATAATCTCAGTAAGATTTTGGTAATTCATCATAGATCGGTGTTTAACCCCTTCCTTTACCCAATTTCTTTAACTCTCACAAAAAACTCTTTTAAATGCAAATTTTCTTTCTTGGGGAATTGAATAAAATTCATATAAGACCCCATTTTATATTAGGAAATTTTAAAAACGTTAATTCTAATTCTTTTATTTTAAATTAAAAATGTTTTACAAAAATGATTTGATTAAATCCAATTAATGCGTAAAATTATTTGAAATAAAAATTTCATTTTTACCTTTTTTAATATTATTTTTATTTTAGTTTTTTTTATATTTCTTTCTTATTAGACATGAGAAATTAAATTCTTTTAATTTTATCAAATTAAATAAACTTCTATTAAAACCCTTAAACCGCAAAATATATTATAAGTGCTTAAATTTGAAGGGTTTTTTTTGTGGATTTAGGGCTATCAATTAATGCAAAACAAAAATAACAAGTCTTCGGGGTAGATAAAAAGTATAATGAATACACTTTATAACTGAGGAACGGATGAAAATATATAGTAAATAAGTAAAACCAGGACTTAATACTCAATGAGATCAACTTAAAACAAATTTTATTCATTATATAATGATATATAAAACTACAACTAAATTACTCTCCGAAATATTAAAGATATTACTTCGAGAGTTGCTGAATATGGTCTATCCCTTTTGAAATTCTTTCTCCTTTATTACTTATAGATATCACACCTTGGAATATTGATGAATTATAGCCAGAAATTTTTTAGTTTTATAGAATGCTTGGTAACTAGATGCATTTGACTGCTATTTATCTGTATTGTTTAGTACACTATTTTTAATAATAGTTTAATTTATTTGATATCTTGTAAGCATCAATGCATAAGGTAGTATTTTATCCCTATCTTCTTAATAAAAACTAACTATTAATTAATATAATAATTTTGATTTATCCCTAAAAATGTGAAATAAAATATACGATAGATAGCTATTCATAATTTATTTTATTTAAAACCTTAAAATTCCCAGCTGTAATCCTACTATAAAGTTATTCATGGATCTCACATTGAGTAAAATAATTAGTAAAATTCAAAATACATAATAAAATGCATAAATTATACACGCTATTTTAATATTAATTTATTTAAATATATTAAACATTGTCTATCTCGAAATTTTGATCATTTCGAGATATAGTGTGATAAAAATCAATTTAATTATTCATATCTTGAATATCTTAATATAAATGGTTTAAGTTTTAATAATTGAATGTTTATTTTAAATAAATATATAATTATTAAACACATGTTTTTAACTCTTTTGAAAATTATGATTATTCTCAAAGCTATATGTTTTATTGAGAAATTATTATATCTTTATGATTTATTTATATATTTATTTAAAATAAACATTTAATTATTGAAACTTAAACCATTTATATTAAGATATTCAAGATATGAATAATTAAATTGATTTTTATCACACTATATCTCGAAATGATCAAAATTTCGAGATAGATAGTTTTTAATATATTAAATAAATTAATATTAAAATAGCGTGTATAATTTATGCATTTTATTATGTATTTAGAATTTTACTAATTATTTTACTTATTGATAGGTGCGTCTGCTGGGAATTGGATTTAAAATTATTAAATTTGCTCAAAGCTTACTAATACTTTCAGAAAGAGACTCCAGTCTAATTTTATTTTTAAAAAAATTGTCCATAGCTCCATTCTTTCATAACTTAAGATGTTGGACTAGTTTGCTTGATTTATCGTAATTAAAAAGTCTTTCTATTCACAAATATACTTTTAAATTTTATGATAACTAAATTATATTATGTTGTCGTTTATCAGTATACTACTATATACCGAGTAATTAAAGGTAGACAATAGAATTAAACCAATTCTTTATATAAATTATGATTAAATTTATTCTTATTTATATAATTCATCAATGGCTTACGACATTTTTAGAGAAATGTAGAAATGTTATGAAAACACATAATTTCCCTATATATTAATTGACTTATTTTCTAAGATGATAAATGGATATCCGCAAATTGCTTATCGGAGAAGTTTTGTCGCAATTTTTTTATAAATTCCAGAAGTCCCTCTTCATATTATAATTATCATAAATTAGTTTGGATGACTGTTAATATAACACTATATTTGATTTAATTTTATCTATAACTCTATTATACCTCAAAATACATATCATTTATAGAGACTATTTTTATCATAGTTGTATCTAGAGTATCTGCTGATAGCAATTACTACTTTTACTCTAAAGCTAATCAACTTTGAATTGAATTTTCTTGAATGCCGCTCTCACATTTCTCTTCTCTTAGACAAATGCATAATTTTGTGATAAAATATTATAGAAATTGAGTATATCTTACAATCAATTCCAAGATAACAAATGTAAATAATGAAACGTATTTAATTAAACACAATTCTAGATCCCCTATAACTGAACAGAGGATGTAATACTCTTTATATTACCATGAACTAATATGCTAAATCAAAACCCAAAAACCCTTTAAGTTGTTTGATTGAGTTTTTGATTGATAAAAGAAGACTATTAGTGCATACTTTATTAGGGTTTTAATAGGGTTTATGTAGGGGTTTAATGTTTAAATATTAGTAATTTAAGTGAGTATAACAAGCGAGTTTTTAAAATATTTCACACAAACATAAGCTTAGAGTCATGTGGCAGTTCTCTGAATTTTATCTTTCTAAGTTGATGTTTGATTGTTTCTATTGTTTGTTAATTCTCTTAGCTTGGCTTGATAATAGTTGAGTATGCAAGTTCTCTGAGACCTCCATTTATTTTATTTTTATCGAGATATTGTTTGATTCTCTGCTTAGAATCTCTCTCACCCCTGCAGCTAAAGTAATCGTTTCTTGGCATGTCGCTCTCTATTATTATTACTGCTAGAGCCCAGATATCCCATTAAGTGTCTCCATCTCTCCAATCCTCTCTCTCTCTGGGAAATATCCAGGAATACAGTATACATTTCCTTATGCAGAGGCTTGCACTCTTTGAGCTCTGTTGAAGTCTATAATATAAACTCTAAGAGGCTGAAAATTCAACATGATATTCTCTGGCTTTAAGTCTCTATGAACATAACCTAGCTTGTGAAGCACTTCAATCCCCTCAACTATCTGCTATACAATCTAGCCAATTTATCTCTGACATCTATTGTCAGATAAGAATTCTCTGTAAGTCATTTCAAGTAAAGGAAGCCTGAAGGCTACATGATCTTTACCAAGTAAAATAGCATAAAGCTAGATGATATGCCGCACTCATTTAACTTTGCCTTTTAAAGAGCATAATACTCATTTGCAAATTCCATTGGAACTTGTCATCAGCAAGGAAGTAATTGAATGGATATATCTTGTAAGCATATTAGTCATCAGTAATGACTCTCTTCTCTCTTTTATCTTCAAGAGTGAGATAGCTTTCTAGGCAAGAATCTAAGTCAATGATTTTTAATATAGGAATCTTCATTGCCTCTATTTTAACCATGATTTTATTAATCTCAGAGACTCGAAAGTTCTTGACTGCTTTCTTCATTTTAACTTACTTCTAGACTTCAACTCTAAGACACTCCACTGGATTTCTTGATCTCCTCTTTTAGAGGAATCTATTCCCTGTAGGTTCATGAATAAAGACAAACTTTAATTGGGCTTTTTCTTTAAGTGCACTTTGAGGTCACTAGTATGAGAATATGGCTTCTCACAGAACTCAAAGACATACTTCCCATCTTTCTATTAATGATTGAGATATAACCTTGGCATATCGTTGTGTATATCTCTCAAGTGTCTCTGATAAGTTGACTTGTAAGAGAAAACTTTATCGCATTCTTTGCATTAATAGTCAACTTTGGCTGGTATTTATTAATGCTCTATGGCTGGTTGTTTAACCTCCTCCTAAATTTGCAAAGCTTCTTTGATACCTCCTACTTAACTTATATTTAAATCTCAAAGCTAGACTGATCAAAGTTGTAATAAGTAGACTCCCACTGAGTACAAGCGTCTCTGGTCTCTACTTTTCTTGGTTGCTGGAATGATAACTTTTATTGACATGAACCAAGTAATGCCGCTCTTCTCAAAAGGTTACCGCTCATTTTAGTTTGCTGATATATTTTATTATAATAATGATAAAATCTACCTAGATAAACTAATATAGTAGTGTATAAGACACTCTGGTAGATTCTTTGCTGAGAGGTAAGAAAATTAACTAACCATAAAAGACTGTAAGTTGACATATTTTATAAGAATTTTATACATTTTAGTAAATTAAAATACTCCTAATGAAGTTTTGTTTCTCTAGGAGGTCCTCCAAATCAAGTTTGAACTTAATTTGGAGGTAAAGTTATTAAACATTTTTTAATTTAATATGCTCCTAATTAAGTTTTAACCTTAAAATTTAACTCCTAATAAAGTTTGAACTTAATTTGGAGGACCTCCTAAAATAATTAAACATTATTAGGAGCAATTTAATGGAGAAAGTTTGATAAAAATGGAAATCAAATCTGTGAAACTTGGAGCAAGCTTTTAAATGCTTCTCCGTATATCTTTTCAATGTTGACCTCCAGTAGGTCCTCCCTATTTAGTAGTAAGATTTTAATAAACTTAGAATGGATATCCATAATTTTAAATTTCATTAACATTTCTAGAAAGAGGAAGCAAGATGGAGTCTATGAATGATGCAATGAAGAGAATTTAATCTCAAGATTTAATAGGAAAATTTCGAAGTAAAGAGGACCTTTATAGATATTTGGTATAGCAAGGTAAGTTCTTAAGTAAGATTAATAAATTCATTATAGTTGGATTGTTCTTGCCAACTTAGGAGGGAACTAAAATCTCATTCTTAAAAGCCTTACTGAGTGAAGAGAAAAAAGCTTTTAAGTCTAATGAAATTAGGATGATAGAGATACCTAACTACCCTGAAATATCAGTGACAAACCTATATGACGATGCTATGAGTGATCCGGACGTAGCTCTCTACCTTCCATCAAAGCTACAGCTCTCTAATAAGTTGCCAGAGAAAAACTTCTTCTTTGGTGTTCTTGCAACTCTGTAACCTGAGTACTTAAATGAAGTTATTTAAGAAGCTCATAAGAAACGCTACAGCATCTCTCCTGAAGAAAAATAGAATCAAGGTATTAAAATAAGTGATACCTGGCTGTTGGAACTTTAAAAGCATCCTTTCATCTCAAGTAATCTTAGTCTTCTAACTTTATAGAAAAACTTGGTACTGCTATATACTTGATGAAAGAGCGCAGCAAATTAAACAGAGAGAGAAAGTCTTAAGTAAAACATGAATTGAGTAAGAGGCTCTTCAAAGATTTATAAAAGCCAGAAGAGATGACATAGATGCAGGAGCTGGCACTAAGAGAAGAAACATAGGCCCAAGCAAGCCTTAAGAGGAAGAAAAGAAAGAGAAGCCAAATCCCTTTACGAGCAAATTTAATATGTGAACTTATTCATTCGCTTAAATCAAAAACTTATTTATATACACAAAATCTCCCTTCTCTTGCGAACACTTTACCTTTATCATCGCTGACTCTCTTAGCAGCACTCTAATAAAATCGACTGTATCTATCTTTAAATCATGCATCAGATTTTAAAAGTCTCATAGGCTTAGAATTAAGATGCTATCTCTTTAAATTCAATGCTAATAGACAGAGAGACCTCACAGTTCTGGAGATTTATGGAGTAGCCTTGCTATAGACGTATAATTCAGAACAGGCTTGAGTTATTCACTATATTTATCACATCCATATCGCAACTTAAACAATAAATCTATATACTCACTGTCATAAACAGACCCCAAACCTCGCATATACTCACTTAAAATACTAATATTTAAACATTAAACCCCTACATAAACCCAAATAAAGTATGCACTAATAGTCTACTTTTATCAATCAAAAACTCAATTAAACTACTGAAAGGGTTTTGGGGTTTTGAATATGAAAGGCATTTTAGTTGAGTAACTATGTTAATAATAATTAATAAATTGAAATATCAATTTTAAAACATTATATATAAATATTGTACTTCTCTTAAAGCGAAGACCTAAACTGTTCTCTCTGCTTTCATACTAGCTGTGCTATTCATCTAGTTAATAAAAATCGGGAAAAAATCAAAAATAATTAAAAAAAGAGAGTTCAAATATAAATATGATCAAGTCACATTACATCTCTAAAAATCAAACTGTAGCTAATTCGAAAAATGATTATCTATATTTTTATTAATTGATCAAACATGGAATTATTGTACTTTCTGTTTTTATTATCTTTTCCAAATCATTTCTATTTTAGGGCATCTAAGTAGGTGTTGCTGTTTTCATATTAACCATTTATGATAAATAAAAAGAAAAACATAAGTTAATAAGAATATAAATAAGATTATAGAAATACTTTTAATGGAGACGATGGTGAGGCAGTTACACTCACAAAAATGTAAGTTACAAAAAAACATTTTTAAACTTTTTATTTTTTAGAGATCCTACCTGGTTAGAGTAACTTTAGATTTAAAAGGATACTTCTCAGACAGAGCTCAAGAGCACACTAAAAATAATTCTGGCATGTTGATGGAGATATTTATGAAGGTGATTGGAAAGATTAAAAAGCTGTCTGAGAAATTCTGTTACCATTTTCTTTTACAAATATTCTTATTAATCCTATTTATTTACTTATTAACTTATATTCTTCTTTTTATTTATTATAATTCCTAGATAATTTTTCTTAGATATCCTCAACATATCTTTAAGGTACCTTCAGGATATCTATCTCAAAAAATAAAAAGTCCAAAAATATTATAATTAACAATAGCAGTATCAAAATAGCAATAGTAACAACAATAATAATCATAATTCAAACAAAATAAATTAAAATTAGAGTCTGGGAATTTTTCCTAAAATAACCAGACTTTCTCAAATTCATAGTTTATTAACCTAATGTAAAAGACGATAAATAAGATGAAGATAATGAACATGAAAAAAACAGTTTTTTTTATAAATATAAAATTCTTTAAGAATTTTAAACTGACTCTAATTTTAAATTATTTTGTTTGAATCATGATTATTATTTGTATTTACAATTGCTATTATGCTACTGCTTTTGTTAATTATAATATTTTTGAACTTTTTATTTTTTAAGAAAGATATCCTGAAGATACCGAAAGATATGTTGAGGACATCTAAGAAAAATTATCTAGGAATGATTAATTAGAAAATATCAACACCTACTAAGATGCCCTTAATAGAAATGATCTGGAATAGATAATAAAAACAGAAAGTACAATAATTCCATGTTTGTCTAATAAATAGTCAAAGTACTTATAGAATCATTAAAACTATCTTCGAAATAAACAAGTTATTGAGAAAATGGCTCACTTCTCACTCAACCAATCATAATTTATAATAAGAAAAAATGTAATTAATGAATAATAATTAATAAATAAATAAAGAAACTTAAGATGGTGTTCATGGAGCAGTTAGTCATTCACAAAAATTTGTAAGTCAAAAATAACAAATCTAAAATCTTTTATTTCAGCAATACTTAACAGCAGGAGTGGCGTCGTCAGTAGTATGAGACCTTAAAAGAAACTGAAAAGAAATAGGAACAACAAAGTAGGTGTGGCCAGATGGAGCAAAGTATGAAGGATATTTGAAAGATGGCACAACTGTTTCTAGATTTAATCTCTGTAATTGTCTATACTAATACTTATAATTGAAATTCATTTTCATTTTAAATTAAAGATTACACTTATTTTTCATAAATGGCTACTATAGTCCATCGTTTGATGTCTATGTTAAAGATACCTTATAACTAAAAACAACCTTTAAACAAAATGTACTCGTGAACCATTTCAATAAAGTGATTGATTTTACTCTGAGATTTACTATATCATTAAAAAAAAATCATGAATAAATACAGAGAGCTCAATAGAAAAATTTAAAGTTTATTCATGGTGAAGGGGTTGTGTTTATCTTCAAAACTTTCATCTATAAATCATGGAGTAAAAGTCATTTTAATTAAGTGGTATATAAATTTTTAAAAAGTAAAGATAAATAAAATTACAAATCTTGAAGGTTTTAGCGAGGATGCTGATTTTGAAACTTGTGTTATTAATCCTAGCTCTATTATAAAAGAGCATAACATCGAGTTCTTAGAGCAGGAGAGAGAAGTACTCTCAATAGGAAATTATATTGTAAGTAAATAATCGAAATGTGTAAAATAATTTGAGCTGGACTATAATATTGCCAAATTTATTGAATCCTACAAGGTACAGTGTCAAATCTTACCTCGCCACTATGCATTATCGAATTAATTTTGCTAAAAACATCTCGAAAATACTGATTCTAGTTATTTAGACCTCGCTTAGCACAAATATTGAATCATAATCATTTATCTTTAAAACTCGCAAAGATATAATCAAAATGACCTATTTTTGACAAATTCCTTATGGAGCCCTTAGCCCTTCATGTTTAAGATATTGAGAACATCAAAATGTGGTTACTGAAATTCATGAGATGACCTGGAATTAAGCAAATCCCCTAAATTTGAGCTCCTGATCAAGAGTGTGTAAAAGGATCACCAGATAAAAAATCATTTTCAAAAGTTAAATTATAGTGGGGTCAATTTGTCCATTTTGAACTTATGAAAAACTTGTCCAGAGCTGAGTCCTAGTTTTAAATTTATATTTATACTTAATAAAAAGTAGAGAACTCGAAATTATTAAAATCTTGTATAGTTTAATGTTAAATTTTCTATCATACTTAATATTAATCATGAATTTATGAAATTAAAAATTATTTGTAATTTATAATTTTTATTAATTAAAGATAAAAGTGTTTAAAACAAGAATGCTATTGTCAAAATTTCTCTATGTTCTTAAAATATCTTGATAAATCTATTATAGGTAATATGAAACATTATCAAATATTTTTTAATAGATATACTATCGCACTAATCATGTAATATACCTCAATGAATTTAAATTTTCTTGGTAATTTCCATATTTAGTATTTTAAACCAGAGGTTTCTCTTCTTTTCCTAATTAAACCTTATATGCAGTATATATTAAATTGAACTGATAAATGCAAACAAAAAAGAACTATAATTGTGTGTCTTTTATTGTATGAAATAAAACAAATTATAAATAAAAGCTTATACAATTATTTATACGAAGTCATTTAGTTTTATTGAGGCGTTTGAAATAAGAAATTTCCCTGTTTCATTTCAATTTTTACCCAATTAAATATAATTAAAATGATAAATACATTACATTTGTCAGATGATTTATTGATAACTATAATTTTACTATTCTTTGATATTTTATTGCTAATAAGAAATAAACTCAAAAATATTTAAATCATATAAAACTATATTATTTTTATTATATCATGACTTAATAAAATGTAGTGAATTTGAAATTTTGAGGTTTTTAAAGGGCCTCAAAATAGTGTCACGGAAATTCATGAGATAACTTGGAATGAAGCAAATCAACTAAATTTGGGCTCCTGATCAAGAGTGTGACACTGGAACACCAGATATATAGTTATTTTAAAAAGTTATAGGGGGGATTTTTTGGGTCCATTTTTCACTTTTTCAAAATTCGACTGTGCCGAACTTTTTCCCGGCAACATGTTGGTTCAAATTTGTTTTTCTTAAGAAAACCCCAAAATAATGATTCTAACCATTTAGACCTTGCTGAGCACGAATATGAAATCTGTTTTGTCAAATCTTCAAACTGCACAAAGTTAAAAGCATTAAAAGTCAGTTTTTGTTTTAGGAATTTTATCATTGAAAAAAATATAAATCTTTATTCCTTACTATAATGTGAAAAAAAAGCTCACGAAGGTACAAGCAAAGAGGTTTTCATTACAATATTATCAGATAAATTAAATAATTTTTGTATGATCGTAATACAAAGAATGTGATCTTATGTGTTTCCAAAATAATTATTTTTTAAAAAAGAATAAATTAATTTATTTGCGTCTTCGACAATTTCAAAAACGATATTAAAGTATTAAATGCTATAGCCATAAAATATTAATCAATTCTAGTTATTTAGACCTCGCTGATCACTAATATCGAATCAGAATCGATTTATCTTCAAAATGCAAAAGGATAGAGTCATTTGAATTTTCAATATTGGTTTACCTTTTTTTCACATTGTATTATATATCTCTAAATGTTTAGTTTCCAATTAAATCTTTAGTACTACTCAGTTTTTGCAATTCTTTATTATCTTTTGGTTGGTTATGTGGTTTTTACAAACTTTATTGCATCTTAGCTCCCTCTAGAATATGCCGATGTCTATCTTCAAGTTCGTCGATACAATGAGATTTTCTTAATGATATTATTCCCTTTTCAACCACGACTATTGATTGCAATATCAAGAATCCCGTTTACTTTAATTGAATATTGCTTCTTCTATCTGACTTCTTATCACTTCGAAGCTCTTTTTTCTGAAATATGTTTTCCAGCGAACAAGCAACATGTTTTTACTCCTTATTGATTTCCTTCCAATGTTTCATTTGTTTCATTCACCACAGGTCTTTTTTCTCTCATGCAATTGCTCCTTACTGCTTACCTCATCATTCTTTCTAAAAATTACTTTTTAAATTCAGTTCATGCTTTCGAGTAGCACACTAGTGATCAATTATGATTTTGTTGGAGTCCATCATTTCTTTATGTAAGTTATTTTGCCAAATCCTAGCAAGTTAATTCTGACAAATCTATAATTTGCTTGAACTTTATCTGGTCTCCAAGTATACACTCTGGTCCATCCTCATGTTTATCAAATTTAGTCCTCTAGCTTTTAGATTGATTTAACTTATTGATTTGGTTTTACTTTCCGATTTTCGTTATGCCTTTGAGTCCTATCTGTTTGTTTAACGGAACTTCGTTTCTTTCTTCATTCCTCATTCTTAGAGTTTCCTGATCTCTGCTTCTATCTCTATGGTGTTAATCTTACTATCAATACCTTCCTCTATTATTAGATTTGAATATCAATTTTTAAACATAATTTGATTTAGATTAATCTAAATATGGAGTATGTTAACACAAAAAATATGAATTTTAAACATCATTTTAATCAGCTTGTTCAACAACAATAATAGCAATTACTTCACCTATAATAATAATTTCAACAAATACAACTACAACCATGACTACTACAATTAAATCCTAAACCCCAATTTTTTTAAATAAAAGAGATCAGAAAAAACTTACCTGCCACTATTTTGGCAATACTGTAGTTAGAGCTAGAGATTAAAATTCTAAATCAAATCTGTGTTAGTAATATTGTATTCTCGATTATAATTATCATGTTTTTACATGCCTGTATTTCTAAATCTTTAGTTGTTTTATTATATTCTTCTTATAATTATTGAATATTGTTTTGTGTATCATGGTAATCTCTCTTATTGTTAAAGATATCTCTTTTTCTTTCTTTATTTTAATCATTTATTATATTATAATTCTCTGATTTCACTTTATTATAACTCTTTGAATCTCTCACAAATTAGATGCTCGAGTCTTTTATCGATTCGTCATTAAATATTTCACATCAAATTATTCCTTTTTTGACATACACCACTTTAAATAGTTTTTTTTATAGGCTGGTCGTGCTCATTGATTCCTAGATGACTTATTCTTTAGTCTAGCCATATCATAGATGTTATGATTTCTATTAATTTGTGGCCTCCCAAGTCAAATATTCTAAGCTCTCTTACTATTTTTGAGAACCTTATGGAGTCTCCAGCTTAGTTTATTAACTCACATCTTTTCATTTGATTTTAATCAACTAGGACCTTGTGCAAACTTCAGTAATGACTCATTCCGTAGTTGATAATAGTCTTTCCTTGACTTATTGTCATCATTGTATCCATCAATTTTTGGCTAAGAATATTTTTTTCCTTTTCGCAAATCCTTTCCTTTTATCTCTGTCTTTTATAATAATTAACAATAATATTTATAAGTTTTTGCACACTTTCTGTTATTAAACTAATTTATGCATATTTTATTAGAACTATTTTTCATTAATTATTGTTAATATATTAAAAACTTTCTTATTAAATTAAAGTTTATTACTATCTAAATTCTTTTCCATATATGTTTTGTTTATGCATTTTTTATTGTTAAAAATTGGTTAGCCCTGAGCAAAATGCTAATGAGCCGAATTTTAAGAGCAAATTGTTAATTGATTAGAGAGATTCCCATACATACTAACCTTTACGGTCACAAATGAAGCCTTTTAAACATGGGAGTTACAATTTTTGAGGAAGAAACAGCAACTACTGGTCAGACAAACACAGCAATCTGTCCCTTCTCAAAAACTATTCGTAAGTAAAAGTTTTTTTATTAAAAATCGTATAGAATCCAAAATGATTTATTCTTAACGTATTTTTAAAGCGATGTATTTTTTAAACATTATTATTATTATTCTACCTAGGAAAAAATATATCGTTTAAGACTTTATCTTTAAAAAATATTTAGCAGTATATAAATTACAAATAACCCCAGATAATTTTTCTGCTCATCACGTATCCATTCAAGTTGCTTCTAAAAGCAATTATTCTGTATCCTTAACTAATGATGTTATGGAATTGAGGCTAGTCTCGTAATTACCTAAAGCCAAAAAGATTTAAATCTTTGATAAAGAGATTTTAATATTGATGTCATAAACTGTGGAAAGCAAGAGGTGCGAAATATTACAGTATGTAAGTAGTTTAATAAATTTTCTTTTTTAAAACCTTAAATTTTCGATTCAAAGTTTAAATCAAATATCTAATCCAAAATAAGATTTTTGTTTTTTCTATCTAATATATTCTTTTCGACATTTATTGACTTCCTTAGTTAAATTAAGTATTATTATCAAGATGAAGGATTAAGTAGTTAAAGAATCAGTTTAATTATCTGTTATTTAATTTATTAAAGTTTAGTGGATAAGATTAATAAAGAATAAGGATTTATGATTAAAATATAACAATAAAAATGTGCAATAACGATTTAGTGATTAAAAGATCTAAAGTACATATTTTAAATAAAGAACTTTCCCTTTGCTATATTTGAAAATAAATGAGTTAATTTAAATAAGTAAAGAAAAATAACTGATTAGAAACTTAAAATGTAATTAATTTATAAGCATATATAATAATTTATATATATATATATATATAGGCGTAGCACTTGGGAAGAATAACAGCAGTATTTGGCTCACGTTAATGAAATTAGTGAAGATAAATAGTAGCTGCACTATTCAATCATTCAAATAACAAAATAGAGGAATTTAAACTATATGAAAGGCATTTTATTGAGATATAATTTGATATATATATATATATATATTAATCATTTCTAACTATCAAATTAAATCTATTATAATTAGTATTATTTATATTTTTTATTTTCATTCATAAATTTTAAATTAAAATTATTGTAATTAAAAAATAGTTAACATAATAAAATAATTTATTTACAAATATAAAATTATAACAATGTAAAAAATTTAGTGCTTATCTAAAACCACTCTAAGACAATGACATATTTTGCTATAAAATATAATAATTAAAATAATTAAAAATATTTTAAAGATTTAAACTTTTATTACTTAATTGATACAAATAAGAAAATTTTTCTTATAGAATATAAAAATGAAAATACAAATATAATTTTAATTTTTTAATTTTCCTTGAATAAAAGTACAAGTAGTTTCTAATTCACAATAAAATATGAGTGAATATTAAGTTAATTAACAAACAGCTTTATTCTTACTTATATCTTTAGAAAATGTAAATTTGAAAGCAAATTATCATTATAAACTAAACTCTAATTATTCTAAACATCAAAGTATTTCTTTTGCAAGTGTATACAGTTAATTACAAGCAGCATTAGAAAGAATGGTACGAATTCTGATCCTCAGAACTATAAAAGACAAGAACAACTTCACAATGACTTTAAGTCATTCAGTCATAAATATGAATAGGCTTTTATGGTAATTGCAATTAATGATTCTATTGCTGGAAACTTAGTTGCTAGCTGGACTTCACCAACAAAAGAAAGTAAGGGTAGGCTAATATTCCTAAAACCTAATGAAATTTTTTAATAACATATGGCCTCATTAATATATCTTTATTAGCAATATTAGCAATAAATAAAACTTATTCTATAATTCAGACATTTAATTATTTTTTGATAACTTGTTTCGCTCTTTTCTTTGGAGATTCACAACTATGCTTAGTATTGATAATATCAAGACAATGTTTGTAATACAAATTTTTGCAAATTCATATTTATTCAATTTATAAATAAAAAGATAAAATCAATTATTTATTTTCAAGGTATATCATATTTTTTCATCTATTATTTCATATCTAATCAATTTAAATGTCAACAAATCCATGTTTGAATTTTTAATACTTAAAATAATTTAGTAAGCTTTTACTTTAATATTTTTTTTATATATATAATAAAGTTCATTTATTGTTTTCTATACTTTAATTAATATAAGCGTTCTAAAATTATTAATTTTTGATTAATTACTTTGCATTTAGTTTTTCCTTCAATTTTAATGTTAATAAAAAATGAATTGTTTAAAGATAGCATAGTTTAAAAGATAATAACCTCTTACTTTTTTAAAAAATATTTTAATATTTTTTCTTATAAAAATGGCATCAATCTCAATAAGTCTTTACGAATATATTTTTGCTCTATATATCATTAACTTCATTTCGTGAGGAACTAAATCTTTTCAAGATTATATATTTTTGTTTTGCAAAGAGGTAATTTAAAAATTTATTCTTTTGGATGTTAAACTTTGAAGCTGGAATAAATTTTAATTTCATGCAATATTTAGAATTATTTTTATATAAGGAATAGCTTACACTTATCGTCTTAATCATTATTTTTTCACTATTGGCTTAAGTTTACTTAATCAGCTCAATTGAATTTATATTTTCCTTTAACTGTATAAATTATACCGACCAATTCTTAAGATATAGATCTTACCTAAGCGTTATTACAATCTTTGCTATCATTTACTGAACTAAGTCTAAAAGAATAGTAGATACAATTAAATATTCGTACATTCAATGAATCTAGTGCATGTATAAAACTATCTGAGGCTTTATAAATTGAATAGGTAATTTTGATTAACTCTGCTTCCAAATGCTAGAAAAGTGTATTACTTTCATCACTATTATAATGTTATAGCCTTATTATCCTTCATTATCATTTATTGGGAATAGAAATAATTTATTTTTCTTTTGTAAAAATCTTAAATCATATTTGCTGATCAGTATTTGTTGAAAATCTTATATCATAAGCTGAATTACCCCAATTTAGTTCGAATGCAAGTATTGATTGTCTTAGATAAGCAAATTTTACTGTTTTTTATTTAACCACTTGTTATATTATCATTTATTTAGTTTTTCATTATAACTTATAGTATTTTGTTATATTAAAAGGAATTATATCCCATTAATTTCTAAGTATTTGACTTTTACACAATTTTATCTTTTATTAATTTTTAGTTGGCTTTTGTGTTCAAATTTTAATTGTGGAATTCTTTTGAAGTTAATGTGAACGCTCTGGCAATAAACTTTTCAATTTGAGTCTATTATTTAAAGTAAAATAAATTTTGATTTTATGAATTAATTGATTCTTAACTAAATTAATTTGACATGGAAGTTATAATTCATTATTAATATGATATTTATTATTATTTTTTCTTAATGGACTAACAGTATAGGTTTTAATTATGTCCCTAAACTTTTATTTTTCAAAACTTTTAATTTATATTTTAAAGTAATCTTCAACTATCTCCTTTAACTTTAAAATTTTTAATCCTGATATGCTTTACCTTGAAGATTTTGGGTTATTACCATAATTTAAAGGTTTAAAAGAATTTCTCAAATTATATTATTGTTCGGATTAATAATTATTTCATGGTATATTTTTATTTAAAGTGATCAATTATAAAGATTTAGATTGATTATTTGCTGTTAATAAAATTTAATATTTTTTTTTACTAACTTCTCAGAGATTATTTTACACAAGATATTAGATTTTAATTATAGATAATAATAAAGTGGGTGATTTTCAGGAGGAGGAATATAGCTTTTTATTATCAAGAGATAAATTTTCAGTATAAATCCACTTTTATTCTCCTTAAAGCTATTGATATCTCCTCTGAACAGTATTATTAGAGTTTTCTAAATTTATTTATGACTATTATCACTTAAAAATATTTTAAATCATTCAACGAAAGTGCTCAGTGCTATTGAAAATTTATAATTAGTCTTTAAAGGAGTTTATTACAAAATTATATATGAGTTTTTATTAACTCAGAAGTTCTAAATACTAACTAAACAATATATTAATATAATCAAATAATAATGAAAATTTGAGAACATTAAATATGGAAATAATAAGCACAGTAACTAGTTTTATGAAATTAATTAAACAGTAGGAAATATTTTTATTAATAGTTAAATTGTTTTTTATTAGAGTAATTATTTTTAAATTTCTCTTAAAAGCAGCGTAAATAAACAATTAATTATACACACTAATTAATCAATAATTATTGTATAAATAAGAGGATTAAAACAAATAACGATTATGAAATTTAACAAAATTTCGATTATCATATTTAATAATTTAGTCTAAAGTAAAATCCATTATAAAATTAACAATTTTCAATTGTAAATTTTAAACAAGTTATTCAATTTTTTTAGTTATTGATGTAGTGAATATTAATCTCTATTTTATATAAGTTTAAAAGAGTAATTATTTCAATATTAAGTTAGATATCTTATTATCGATAAAATACTTTAAAACTGAGAAACACTATACAGATAAATTAATATTTATTTAAAACAGGCACGAATTTGATATTAAGTAAAATAAAATTATAGTAATAACTAATAAAATAATTAATTTATTGAAAAGTTTCAATCTACTAAGTAGGCACTTAACTACCAATGACATGAAAATATTTTGATTTAAGCTTTCACCAATTGTGGTTTCTATGCACCTGACAACTAGCCTTAATTATATATTAAAAAACACACACAGGTTATCTGCAATTGTAAGGTTGATGAACATGTGAGACATTATTGCCATTATAAATACAATTAATTATAATGTAATCCCCCCATATTCATCAGTAATGGTTTATAGGGCAATTTCTACCTGAAAATCTCATTGCCATGGAACAAAGATGCAAGTTGTGTTATAAATAAGAGAGCTAGCAGACGGTTGGGTCTGGCAATTTACGTTATTATGGCTGAAGCTAAGAAATACACTGACTGTGAAACTTCAATTACTTATCGTGGTAGTCCCAGAGATCTAAAGAATGATCATGATTGGCCAAGTTGGTGAACTAGCTGAATAAGAAGCTGTTGAATGATGATAAAAAATAACGAGTACAGAAATCGTCAATATTTCAACTTTATCTCTTACCGAAATACTCCCTTAGGTAGAAGTATTGGACATGCTAACTCTATCATCTAAGTAGGAAAAGAGATATAATTGTAAGGATTAGAGCTAATGAGAAGTGTGGTATTATGTTGCTCATAATTCAGCTAAGTTAAAGGAGGTATGACCATGCTAAAAAAGAACAAGAATAGTTAAGGCACGATCCTATTAGCTATCGTCATCATCAAGCAAACATGAATATATTTAACGCAAAGTATTAATTTTCATTAAAAAAACAGTATGTTAATTTAAATACAAATAATGTGCTTATCAAATTCATGACAGCTATAAATAAATATTCTTTTATCTGTATTAATGTTTCTCAGTTTACCTATTTTTAAATATTTTATCAAAAGTAAAAAACAAATAAATTTAACATTGCTGCTTGAAAAAGTTATTTTATTTTGTCCTCGAACTGTGTTTAAAGTTGTAAGTAAATCAAAAATTAATAAAAGCTATAAATCAATACTAATTTTATATAATTATAAAAAATTCACTGCCTTATCTAAATCAAGACAGTTTTAAGAATGGAAATAAAAAATATTTATATAATGGACTAGATTAAGTAGGAAAAATAAAGTATAAATACATTAAAATTATCATATATTCTTGAATTAATATAAAGAATGTAATTTGTACAAATTTGCTTAAAAAATTATTAAAAAAACATAAAAATAAAAATAACTCAATTCAGATGATTAAGAATATTAGTAGAGACAACTTATTTTATATGAATGATTTCGAGTCATCAATGAATTTGGGATCATTTTAGAAAGTCCTCTTCTCGTAACTGTTTCATGTATAGGATTACAATAGAACTGAAGATTCTCTTAATATCCTGATGTTAAGATTAATTGCAACTTAAAACAAATTATTGTTAAAATACAATTGATTTGGTAAATTGTGAAAATAAAATAAAGAGTTTAAATATACAGTAATCTAACTGCCACTAATTAGAAAGTCTTATAGATCAAATTTGATTCGTGTGAGTGACCGTTATGTTGATAAGTGTCCAGGCGACAAAGATTACCGGTTTGGTGCCTCTAACTTTCCCGAAGGTTCGATGTGGCACATTTGGCAGAAGAAATCTAGAAATCTCCGTGTATTATAGGGCGATGTGGCGGATTTGGCAGGTTTGGCAGATTTGGCAGTAGATTTAGTCAAAATATCTGATGTTAAATTAATCTAATAATTTATTAATAAGATAATAAATTAAAATAAATACACTAAGTGAAAAATGGCACTTTTGGCAGGTTTGGCACATTTGGCACCTGCCATTTACTGCCATACTATATACATGATATATAATTATTGAGAGTGATTAAAATTATGATTTAAATATTAAAATAAATGGTGAAGCTGCGTTTGGTTATACGGTAGTGCTGATACAGGAAAGTCAAAAATGGGCAAGCAAATCTCTAAAATAGGTCACAAGCACGCAACGAAGATCAATTTGAAGTTCCTGGTCAACTGCAAGCTCCCGATAGAGAACAACGTTACAGTGCTCAACGGCTCCTGAAATACCCTATGCTACGAGCGCAATGTCGAATGTAAGGTGAGTAATCTCGGTTCGCGCAGCCATCGTCTCAAAGAGCTGCTTCAACGGTATTGTGCTAGTTAGCATTCCACTCAGCAAGAGGTATCTCAAGTACATAACTAAGAAGAGCATCAAGTGGAATGATCTTGCTAGGAAAAGAGACATGCTGCCGTCCAGAACGACCAATACGAACTCAGATACTTCAACATCGAAAGTGATGAGGCAACAGAATGAACATCTTTTTATCAGTTGTTATTTTCGCGTAAATAGTCTCACTCTCTATCTCTCTACTCTCATATCCAGATATTATATTTTCACACTATATTCTCTCATAATTACTATTTAAATCATAATTTTAATCACTCTCAATAATTATATATCATGTATATAGTATGGCAGTAAATGGCAGGTGCCAAATGTGCCAAACCTGCCAAAAGTGCCATTTTTCACTTAGTGTATTTATTTTAATTTATTATCTTATTAATAAATTATTAGATTAATTTAACATCAGATATTTTGACTAAATCTACTGCCAAATCTGCCAAACCTGCCAAATCCGCCACATCGCCCTATAATACACGGAGATTTCTAGATTTCTTCTGCCAAATGTGCCACATCGAACCTTCGGGAAAGTTAGAGGCACCAAACCGGTAATCTTTGTCGCCTGGACACTTATCAACATAACGGTCACTCACACGAATCAAATTTGATCTATAAGACTTTCTAATTAGTGGCAGTTAGATTACTGTATATTTAAACTCTTTATTTTATTTTCACAATTTACCAAATCAATTGTATTTTAACAATATTATTAATTAAATTTATTTTAAAGTGAGGAAAAGCAATTAAAAAAGCTATTAACACCAAGGAATATCGAACAAGTTAACAAAAGTGAAATAAAAATGATTAAAGTTAAATTTGCTTATAAATAAATCAGCGATAGAAAAGCATTTTTCTCTTGTTTTGGACAATTACTATGATAATGTTTCACTGATGATATATGCCCAGATGTTCTAAACAGTGAGAGTTATAACAAAAGCTTGATTTCAGAGATTTAAAGTAGGTTTTAGTTGATATTAATTAAAATGGATGTGGAAAAATTTCAAATACAGATTTATCAATTTGGAGGATTGAATTAAAATATTAATTCGAAGGTATCTACTGCAAAATTGACAAAATAAAGAATCCATAGCATTGATAAAATAGACAAAAATAGGAAATTTGAGAAATAAATTAAATAAAGAGATTTATAAGTAACATTAACTGCCAGTAATTAGAGTGTGCTTAATGCTAATTAGATTTAAATTTAAAATTAATTAAACTAAATTAAATATTATATTAAATATATTGGTGGTCCAGTGGTCTGGCTGGGTCTTTAGGGGACCATTCGTAAATTATTATATATATATATAATCATTAATTACGAATGTGTAGACTGCTAATGGAATCAACTTGCATGAGGCATTCCTCCGGCGCTGCTTAAGACCTAGGTTCTGGTGCTCTCAAAAGGCCTAGCTGTGCTGGTTGTGACGCACCGATTCCGATTAATGTGCCAAATTTCCAACAGGATTTTTTCTCAACTCTGACAAAGGTACATGCGGTGCCTGTCCAGCTTAATAATACAAAGACGAAGATGGTGTATGCGCCGATTGTGATATAAAGTGTCTTTCTTGCAGTGGTCCTGACACTAACATTGTTGATGATGAATGTGTTTGCGATCTAGATATTAACTACATTGTTATTAAAACTAATGAATCAAAACCCCAAAATCCTTTCAGTAGTTTGATTGATAAAAGTAGACTATTAGTGCATACTTTATTAGGGTTTTAATAGGGTTTATGTAGGGGTTTAATGTTTAAATATTAGTAATTTAAGTGAGTATATGCGAGGTTTGGGGTCAGTTTATGACAGTGAGTATATAGATTTATTGTTTAAGTTGCGATATGGATGTGATGAATATAGTGAATAACTCAAGCCTGTTCTGAATTATACGTCTATAGCAAGGCTACTCCATAAATCTCCAGCAACTGTGAGGTCTCACTGTCTATTAGCATTGAATTTAAAGAGATAGCATCTTAATTCTAGCCTAAGAGACCCTTAAAATTTTAGCAGCATCATATTGAATATCTTATAAATGATAAGACTCTTAAAACTGGGCTCATTTCTCTCTAGCCTAGAGGGCTGTGATGTTTCATCGCCAATTTCCTGAGCTTCACATCTCTGCTTAATCTATAGCGAACATATATAAAAGAATGGAATATCTTACAAGACAGTCAATCGCATTAAGAGAGTGATTGACTTTAATGTTCCATTTTATAAGGATAATTTAAATTATATATTCGACTAAATGCAAAGGGCTTAAGAGAATAATATAAAGTTCATACACGCTGATGAGTGAGTATTCACATTTAATACCTTCATATCAAGGTCTTGGTATAAGAGGTACAGTAACATTGAAGTATATGATTAAAAGGTTTAGGTTTAAACTCATGCAATACTTGGTGGAATAAGCGAAGATAGTGGCCTTGAGACTTATGTTATTCACCCTCGTTCTATAAAGACTGAATAATATATTAAATTCTTGCAATAACTCAGAGATAAGTACGCTGATTAAGAGATTATTCTATTCGTTGATAATTTGTCAGTTCATAAAACTAAAGACTCAAGGAAGGAATATGAAAGGCTAAATATGACACCTGTATTTAATGTTCCTTACAGCCCTTAGTTCAATGGAATTGAATTGTATTGGGGGTTATTGAAAGTCATTATAAGAAATTGCTGCTCTACCATCTGATGCATGATTTAAAGATAGATACAGTCGATTTTATTAAGAGTGCTGCTAAAAGAGTCAGCGATGAGAAAGATAAAGTATGCGCAAGAGAAGGGAGATTTTGAATATATAAATAAGTTTTAGATTTAAGCGAATGAATAAGTTCACATATTAAATTTGCCCGT
>ARYC01022442.1:0-26442 GCA_000711775.1 Oxytricha trifallax
GGATCCTCGCCAAAGACTTCCTTGTAAACCTTGGGAGCAATAACTTTCAAAGCATTTTGTGCGGCAGTCTTCTTGGACTCACTCTTGTTGTGGCCCTTTCCTGAGCTGATAGGAATACCTTAGAAGTCAATCATGCAAAGGAACTTCTCTCTACCTTCATTAATATCCCTTAATCAATATTAAAGATGAGATAACTTACTTGTACTGAAAAGATGGGCTCAATTGAAAGATTTGCTAGCAAATTTGCATTAGCAAGCTAATCTACTCAGTAGTCCTTGTGCATCCTTTAATCTGATTGAGTTTCTTGTCAGTAACATACTTTTTTAAAGCTTGCTTAAAAAGTCTCTCATTCTTCTGCATTTCAGTCAAGTTCTAGTCAGGTAAACTCATTTGATTTTGTTATACAGCCATACTCTGTGATTGGTTGGTATTTTTGTATAAACATAAGTGTTCATCAAATATAGAATCTATAGACTCCATAATATTAATATTTTATTTCTTTGGCAGTATCTAAGTTTGCTTGAGTCTTCTTGATCTGAGAACCTCTCTAAGAATAGATTTTGATAAGCTCTTCAATTTGATCTGACAATGAGCGTGGAGGCTAGGGAAGCTCTCCGTTATTTCTTTGCTTAATATCTTCTTCAATCAATGATAGCTTGGAGTTCAAGTCTTCAAGTGATATAGGCGGGAGGGTTGGTTTAAAAAAATTAGTAATAAAGTTATATACTCACATTTTTCCTTTAATTAATCTGTTTTTTTATTTATGGTTTCTACTATCTCAAAAAATTCTGAACAGAATGATTTAATTGATATCAAGATTCTTACAAAAGTGTACAAGAAGTCTACAGTATTAAAGATAGGAGAAAAACTAAACTACTTTGAGTGATAGTTGTAGTACACTCTCTAGTTTTGATCTATATGATAATATTAAAATATGTTTTAGGGTTTTTATCTTACAAATATCGAAATGAATCCATCCAGGAGGAAGCATGATGTTTGGCTGCAATAATGGGTTGGGCTTTGGTTTTGGGGCAGTAAGGTGAGGTTCACTAATTTAACTCATAAGATTTTAATAGATTTAATGAAAATAGTTTTTAATTTGATTATATAACTTGCTTAAATTTTGCTTATTTATAGTTATAGAGTGAATTCAAACAAAAAGATCAAGTATAATTATCTTGAGATCATTAATAAACTAATCAAAGATTTTAAGGTTAATTTTTTGAAAAAAATCAAATTAAATACTCATTAATTTTGTTAAGAGTAGATTTTCCACCTTCACCAATAGCAATGTAATATTTTTGATCTTAAAGAATTTCATCTATTTTATGTAATTTCAATTCTTCAACATCATATTCTGTCAAAGAAATAGTATCTTACTTAACATTGAAATATTAAAATTATATGTATATATAATTAGAAATATATTGTAAATTTAAAGTCTATGCTTATATTAATACAATTGAAGTATTATAGTTCACTTGGATTGATTCTTATGAGCATAGTGTTTTTATTTATTCTTTGCTCCAGAACCATCTCATTTGACATCCTTACTGTGGGAATAGCAGAACCAGCACCGACTTCAATTATAACTAAAGACTCATTAATGATTTAATTTAACCATTTCGTATAGTTAGAAACTTTTTAGTCAACATCATAAACTAAAAGACTTTTAAGAAAACCAATCTTTAAATAATAAAAAAATTATAAATATTCCGCCTGAGATCCCCACCCAACAAATCCCGGTCGAACAATACAGTCACCCTACCCCTTAAAATACCCCATTTCATTTAAAATTTTCTATATACAGAGTTTAAATTGATTTCCTTTAAGACTTCTCTACATTATAGACCCTATTTTCCTTATAAATCTTCATTATTTTTGAAGTTTTTTGTTATTTCCATATTGTACCTTAAATGAGATGATTTTTATGTTTATACAAGTTTCATGATTAAGTCGAATTTTTTACACATTTACACCAATCCTTATGAAAATAAAATTGAAAAATCTTTACCTTTAAATATAATTAGATTTATTATTAAATAATATTTTAGGACAATTATACAGTAATCTTATATAAAAAAGTTTTATCACTTAAATCACATTCCTTAGACATTATTTCAATAATTAGTCTGATTAATTTTTCAATAATTTTTATTTCGCTGAATAAATTTTTATATTATCTTTTATAAAATATACGAGAAATAAAAAAAATTGAAAAATTAATCAGACTAATTATTGAAATAATGTCTAAGGAATGTGATTTAAGGATGATGTCGAGATGTCATGAAAAAAATCGATTAAAACCCTGCAGAGAGAAAATTTTATATGAAATGGGGTATTTTAAGGGGTAGGGTGACGATATTGGTCGGCTGGGGGTGGTGCTCGGGGATCTCTAGAGGAACATAAATATGATGATATCGAAAAATAAAATTATTGGGTTTAGGAAAGCCAGGAGTTGTCACCAAACATCAAGATATTAGGTCTCACTATTTGATCACATTTCAGGCATTTTGGAATATTTACTACTTCATACTTTACAGTGTCTAGTTGAATTTACTCTGTCCTTCTGTCCTCAATATATTCATCATTATTATATATGAGATAAAATGCTGTATATAGTATACTATACATAGAATATATACTAATATTTTAATATAGAATCAATAATATCGCATTTATCGCATTAGAATTTATGTATAGTTCCATGAGCCTCAACTACATTTTAATCAGAAAAACCTGCTTTTTAGAATTACCCATCTACATTACTAGTGAAGATAAAATGATTTGGTGCATCTTTCTTATCAATAATAAAAAATATTGATAAAATATTTATAAATTTATGTGTAATCACTCTTTTGTAAGCACTTCTAGGACCATTCAAGTAGCCTAGTGAATCCCTCATTTGGAATAGTATCCTAGTATGTCTTAAATCTATGTCCATAAAAGTACCAATCATAATTAAAACCTACTATAAAAATGATAAGTGTTTTATAAATTCAATGCTTATTTATTGTGAATACTTCTTGGGGTCTTATTTGAAAAATGAAGGACTAGCTGCATCCTCAAATTTCATTCCAACTTATTTGAAATATGGATAAGCTTTATAGAAACCGTTTGGTCCTCTGAAATCAGGAAGTCCTGAATCAACCCCCATCCCTGCTCCAGATGTGATTAAAATTCTTAATTAAATTTAATCATATATAATAAATTATTATTATTATTATTATAAGATTAGCAAATTTTGGGAATTATTGATAAAATGAGCACAAATTTAATGAATGTTTATAGCTTTAGCTAGTTTTTCCATAATTTTAAATGAAATTCTAAATTAGTCAATTTAATCTTGATTATATATTTATTTTTAATACAAATTGAATTTCATAAATCATAATCTTATAGTGAAAAAATACATTGAAGATAGAAGAACTTTTGATAATATTGCATTAAATTATATTTATTTATAAATTTTAGGAATTTCAATAAATGACATCAAAGGGTAAATTCTATATTGCAGAGGCTTCTAATAACCAGCAATAAGACTTATAGTTAATTTATAATATTTTATTAAAATATTATCTTATATATATTAATTATTTATTTATAACCAAAATGGGTAGTCTGAAAACCAACAAAATAGACTTCAATGACTACCAACCCCGACGCCTAGGCCTGAAAATGCATGAGAAAATGATAGTATTGGAGTACACAATCCCCTCTAAAAACAAGAGATTTCATCACTACATTCGATTAAGCAAGTACCAGCCACTCCTAGACATCAGCCAGTCGATGAGTGTGGAGTAAGTCAGAGAGATAGTGGATTCTGTCATGATAGAACATGCCAAATATTTCCAAGATAAAATTACCAGTTAGCATATTGGGATGTTGGTCAATAGAGTGGCCAAGAGAGATGTTGCAGTGCTCTCTCCCAATAAGAAATAGTTGGGGTGATTATAAGCTTTCGGCTAATTGAATTACTAGGTTACATATTATTTTGGCACCTAAAATAGTTGAATAAAAGCAAAAGTAACAGTCCAAGTCCTAATCAAAGGAAAAACAATAACAGCAACTAAGATAATAAAGATGCAAGTTAAATAAATAATAACACACTCAAACCTCAAAATAATTCAACCAATGTCAGCAGTAATAACGCAAATAAAAACAATTCTATTAAATTACCAGAACCAAAGAATAAATTTGGCAAGATTGGGGGAAATAAAAATATCAACGCGAAGAAACAGTCTGATAACAATTATGAATTAGAAAGTTCTCAAAACGATGATGAAGTAGTAACATCAAACAGCTAGACTTCATACTATCAGAAATTCTAACAAAATAAGCAATCACCACCTAAGAAGTAAGACAAAGCGAAGTAAAACCCGCCTGCTTTGAATTTCAACAAAGCCCAATCAGAGCAGATTCCCTCACTTTTCAATAAAAACTCAGCATTCGATCCATTAACTTAATTTAGCATGGCAAGTTAACAACAACAATAAAGCGAAGAACCTAAGAAGTTACTGCCATGGGAGCGTAATAACAAAGCAGCGACTTCCACAACTATAACCATAGATTAACCATAGAATTAGTAGGTTCAGAAGTAATCAAATTTAGAGCCACTTGCCCCTATAAAGCAGCAGCCGCTCACTTCTTTGTCTAATTTACCACCTCCTTTAATTAATAAAGCGAAGAGTTATCAGCCGTCTGCTTGGGATGATGATGGTGGTTGGGGTGGCAATCATATATATTTTTATTTTACATAGGTTAAATAACGGAATAGCTTAACATATTTTATAGAATGATGACGAGGATTGGAATTTTGAGGATATTGAAAAGCCCAAGCCAAGTAACAATACTAAAACTACTAATAAATTTGACAGCAAAGACAGCGATAGTGACAACGAAAATGAAATAGATTACAACACCTATAATCTGAATAAGTTGTCTAACTCTGAACTGCAGAAACACAAGAAGAAAATGGATAAGAAATTTGACAAGAACTTTGTCCCTCCCACAGACCCCAATTTCGTTTATGATAAAAGGAAAGAATTCAAGCCAAGCACCACTAAAATAAGTGGAGGTGGAGACGACTCTTGGGATGAGGATAACGATTTTTGAGTTGAAAATTCTTTTATAATGGAATTTATTGTTAAAATGATTTTGATTTTTTCTGTATTAATCATTTAAAAATTTTCTGTTAGCATTTTAAATTCAAATTGCTTTACATAATAAAACTTATATTTTTCAAAATTAAGTGAAATTTAAATAGATTATTAAGGCTATTACTCCTATTACCTACATTGTGATTCAAAAAGATATTTACAATTCAATGCTTGTCGCTATTACATATGATATTTAAGAAATAATGTGTGTGTAAATTTAGACTAAGCGATATATATAGAGAGTATATTTGTTAAAAGTTAAAGTTTAAATAAGTAAATAGCATGTTTAAACATGGATCTGGTAGATACTCATTACTTAATTGATCTAATTCATTCAAATACCTCTCATTCAATTTTAGTAATTGATATATCAATTAAGCTGAAGTTTTATTTATAAATAATGATAATCCCCAATAATTCAAGTTCAATGAGTAATTCGTCGACAGCGACAGATTGGCCTGGCTTGACGTTAACTTTCTTAATTTTGCCCTCGACTTCACTCTTTATAATGTTTTGCATCTTCATTGCCTCAACAATAAGGAGTTCTTGACCTTCAGTGACAACTTGACCTGCTTCTACACTGACTGATACGATTAATTTAATACAAATTCTTTTAAAAGAGTATTAATTAATTAATAAATATAGAACGATTGAACCTGGCATAGGGGAGATGATGCTCTTAGCGTGATCAACCTTCTTGGGTGGAGCCATGTAGTTCTTAACAGCAAATTGATGTTCATCGTAAACTGCGGCCTTCACGGTGTTACCCTTGTATTAACATTAAATTCATAGTCATATTCTAAAATATTGTAGTAGAAGTTGAAGTAGAGATTATCCTTGGCGTCAATGAATTGAACTAATCTTTCAGCACCGTTGTGATTGAATCTCAACAAAGCACCATATTCGAGATCAAAGTCAGTAGCATCATGAGTTTATAATAAAGTATGAAAGTTTATTTATTAAAGAGTGTCTACCTTTCCAGTGGCGACATCAGTGATTTGGAATTTGTTACCTTCAAGTCTCTCGATCTTGAAATCTTGATCTTTTTCATCACCCTTCAAACTAACGTAAACGGTCTTTTGATCCTTAGCTGGAGTAGCAGCATTACGTAATTAAAGCATGTCATTTAATCAATAATGAACAGTGGTATAATTAAGAAATACCAAGATTGTTATAGAGGTTTCTGAGGAAGTGAGCACTGAGAGCGAGTTGATTGTGATCATCACTGTCTAGTGGGTCTCCTCTGAAACCAGTTGGATAGAAAGTTGGAATGAAAGCAGTTGTGTATTAACCGTCAGCGAATGACTTATTTCTCAAGATGGATCTACCAAAACCAACATTTATTATATCATAATACGGGATCTAGTTATCTGCAATATAATTATTTAATATATTGTGGGTAACTCCTCTAATGACATATTCGTCCATAGCGTGAGCAAGGAGGCTGAGAGCTTCCTTTCTATCTTTACCCCAGGTGATAAGCTTGGAGATCATGGGATCATAATACATACTAATTTCTGAACCTTCTTGGACACCAGTATCGATTCTGATGTTTTCGTGAGCTTTTGGCTCCTTGTATTACTACTAAGCAATTTAATCTCTCTAGTAATTTTAAATTAAGAAGCCTTAAAAAATAGAGCAATACTTTTGAAGGAAACCGATTGATGGCAAGAACTTTCTGGATGGATCTTCGGCGTAGACTCTGTACTCAGCTGAGTGACCATGAATCTTAACTTCTGATTGCTTGTAGCTGATTGGGTAACCAGCAGCAATCAAGATTTATTGCTCGACCAAATCGATTCCAGTGATTTCCTCAGTGATTGGATGCTATGATAAATGTAAAGTTAAATTATGTAAAATGCTCAACCTGAAGTCTGGTGTTCATTTCTAGGAAATAGAAGTCCTTCTTTTTGTCCATGAGGAACTCGACAGTTCCAGTGCTTTCGTAACCACAGGCAGCGGCCAATTAGATGGCTTGTTTACCCATCTTGTCTCTGGTGGCTTGATCCATGATGGAGCATGGAGCTTCCTCAATAACCTTTTGATTTCTTCTTTGGACTGAACATTCTCTTTTATGAGTATACATAAAAAAATGTAAATGCTTTTTATCTTTCTGGGAGATAGATGTAGTTTCCATGCTCATCTCCAAGAATTTGGAATTCAATATGTCTTGGCTCTTCGATGTACTTTTCAATTTATAAAATGACGCTTAATGCCAAAATTGTAATTTATATCTATATGTTATTAAGTTAATGAAGATTCTGCCATCACCGAATGAGGAAATAGCCTCTTCTCTTGAGAGCTTGAATCCTTCGACTGCCTCTGCGTCATTTAAATTACAATAGATTAATTAAGCAAAAATTGATTATATTACTTTGTGTTAATAATAAATCTAATGATTGTAGGCGATTCTCATACCTTTTCCACCACCACCAGCGGATGCCTTGATCATGACTGGATAGCCGATCTCTCTGGCGATTTTCTTAACCTCCTCGTTATTGTTGACCTCACCCAAGAATCCTGGGACGGTATTGACCTTAGCTTCTCTAGCGAGCTTCTTTGACTCAATTTTGTCTCCCATGGCTTAGATGGCTTTAGTAGGGGGTCCAATGAACTTTACCTTATTGTCTTGGAGATACTTTTGGAAGATAGAGTTCTCGGAGAGGAACCCGTAACCTGGATGCACTGCCTAGGTTCCAGTGTTCTTAATAACTTCAAGAATCACATCCATGCGGAGATATATGCAATTAAATAAGTCATTTCTTATTACACTTCATTAGTGGAAAATACTGTATTTAGAGATATGAGTCTTTGGAAGGGGGAGTTCCGATTCTGTATGCTTCATCAGCTTCTTTAACGAACATAGAATTGTGATCAGCATCAGAGTAAACAGCTACGGTCTTGATGCCCATCTTCTTGCATGTTCTGATGACTCTGCGAGAGATCTCACCTCTGTTGGCGATGAGGATCTTATCGAAGGTTTTTGGGAAGGTTGTAGTATTTGAGTGAATTTGTCTCAATTATGTTTGGATTAGTTGTTTCATGAATCTATCCTTTTTTCAATTTTAAATCCCAGATTAAATATCAGAGTTTTAATTGAGTTCTTCAAATACCCCCCCCACTAAATAATTAGTTTTACTGATAATATTTTAACAGTATACAATTTTAAACGAGAAGATATTAATATTATATCTTTATGATTTAATCTAGCTAATAGTTTAAGGTAGAATAAATAAGCTTTGTATATGAATCACATCATCATTCCTTAATATCTACTCTCTTTAATTATTTTTACATTCCCTTATAACGCAATATTTAAATCTACAAATCAAATGTTTTTTTAATAGAACAGTATGTGAAATATTCTTATTAAAAACTCCGTTTTTAAAATTCTGATAAATTAAAACCATAATATTTGAATCTTTAAATTTATTAAACAATCAATATGGATTTGTGGTTGCAATTAATTATATTTGCTTTGATTTCGCTTCTGTTCTTCGCTTGGTACTTAGGAGTGTTTCAATCAGTGACAATCTCAGAGGATACATTTCATGGAGGCACTTTTATATATAAAGACTGGTAGGGTCACATAAAAAATGTTGGTGTACCCTTTGGTGATGCTATGAAAGACCTCAATGACTTCAAGAAAACTATCAATAACTAATATACACATTATTTACTATAAGCTATGTTTAATAGGTCTACATAAAAGTTTTCTCTTATATAAGAAAAATGAAGTGAGGAAATTTAACCTTCCAATGATGGCTATATACTACGATTAACCAAACAATTTGAAGGACTCTAATAAATGCAGAGCAAGTGTGGGCATGCTCCTTCAGTTTAAGAGTGAAAAAATACCTAAGTTCTTCCAAGATCGCGGATATAAACCTTAAAACTTTAAATATCCATCTTATATTTTATCAAGGAAACTTTCTGCTTTCAAAGTTGTTAAAATCTTTATTGATTTTATTAAAACCAAATTTAAGATACAGAAACTACCAACAGTTCAAGCTTTACACGGTCAATTCCCTTGCTACATCAGACTTTCTTGCTTTATTGGTGCTTTGAAATTCTACACTGCAGTATGGAGATTTACTCATGCAAACTCTGCTTAATATGGGCAGAGCATGCAGAAAAGTAAGGGTGCTATTGAACTTAATGAAGGAGGATTCATAAAGTATTTGATAGAAAATTATGTTTAAAGTAATTGTAAATTATTGCATATTTATTAAGTTAATGCAAATTTTAATAAAAATATAAAAGTACTACTTCCCAATTGAGAATCAGTAGGAATTCAACTTAACTATTCACGATGATCCAGAACTTATAAATCCAAATTTAAACAAAATATAATATACTGAACAGAAAAAGAATCTGTGAAGTTTAATAGCTTGTTCTAAACCTTAATTTTTATGATATGATAAAACTTTAAGCTTAGCTTAGAGAGTTGAAAAAGACTTAAAATTAATATATCGTTTAATTTCATCTTAAGTATTTAATTTAAATTTATTTCATCTATGTTTAAAAGTTTATTTATTGGGATATATTCATATATTCATATCAGCTTTATCGTAACATCCTTCTATCTATATTTGTTCTTAATTTCCCTTCACAAATCATTACTGTTAAAATTACTGGTAAGTCTTCTATGATCACCTTTCTTATTAGAATCATACTCCTAGCTTACTCTTAAGTGAGCCTCCGTGAAGTTCATATTCCCAAACGTCTATCGCAAGCTATCACTCTAGCTTTTCTGTAGATTGTTAACATTAGTTTATGACCCTTTCAAGTTCTATGAAGAGGGAAATCTAGTCATTTATGAGTTGTTACTTTCCTATGTAAATATTCTAGAATTCTATGGGGAAAAGAAATCCTTTGGGAATTTCTTAGTATTTATCATTCCGTGCGAGTGCTGTTACTATTGCCTATTGTGTAGTTAAAGAGCTGATATCAAGGATTAGTGGTTAGTATTCAAGATTAAATTGTTGTTGCTTGAGTGGTTCAATATTTAGGCTTGGGAAGTTTGAATGCTCTGGTTATTCGAGGAAAATTAAGAACTGCTCGAGTAATTGCTCTCCATCGTTTATATTCTTGGTATCGTAGGGATGATATGCTTTTTGTCAAGTTAGTTAGTTTTATATCAAAATAAATTAATTGATTAATTATCCAACTTAAATGAATAAAATAGAATTTTTCTTTTCTAAAAGTTTTTATACTCAGTTTAAAAAATTATATTACATAATATTTATGTGGGTCTTAAGAAAGTTTTTACATACATAAAAACTAAAAGTTATTCAAGTTTTTCTGGTTAAATTGCTTCATATTTTACCTAACTATCTGGACTGTAAGTAAATTCTGATGTAGGCTTATATATAAATATAAATATAAATTGTTGCTTTTTTGCACTGTCTTACTCCAAAGTGTTACTTCTTCCACTAAAACTAAAATTATAAGCGCTTTCTTAGCTCTAACTACCCTGAGATTATGGTATTTTTAAATCACTAATAGGAAGTTAAGTCATTATTTATTTTTAAGAAGACTCTGCCTAAATTTCAATTGCTTAATTTACTTCTATTTTTAGATTTTTTGTTTACTTTAAACTCTTGTCTCTTTTTTACAGTTTAACAAGTTTTATGTCTTTCTTTGTATAGTATTCTTATCTCTAATTTTATTCCTACGTATTCTTAACCTTTCCATTTTCTTGGTTCGAATTCATACTGTTCTATGGTTGTCCAGAATTTATTTAGGAAATTTGATAAATATTTTGCACATTTTGTAAATTTGACTCTCCATTTTGATTTTGAGTACTCATAGGATTGATATTGATCGAAGAGTTTCCATAGCTATTAGAATTTAAGTTTACCACAATATTCTAGTAAGTATTTTTAATCGTTTGAGAACCTTAAGATTTATCTCTATCATTATTTATATTTTGATCTTTTCTATTCTTCATTCCAAATTGAGATTCACTTTACTCATTATATTTTTATTTTATTGGCTACTTTAAATTATACTCGCTCTTACTTTAAGAGAGAGGTTATTGCATTTATTATAAATTCAGCAGCTGCTATTAAATTGAACTATGCTCTAAATTCGAAAATTGATTGTCATTAAATTATTGAAGCTTAATTTTCTAGGTTTAATCTAAATACCTTTGGAACCCTCCTTAGTTTTTTAAATCATTCCCTCCAAAAGTATTACAATTTTTTGGATTTTAGTCAAGTATTTGGTTACTGAGACTTTAAATGGTTCTTAGATTTTGAATATTTTAGGTGCTTTAAAAAATAAAGTACTAAAAAACCCATCTCATTCCTTTCAGTTAAACTGTCAATTTATATATAAATTTTAAATTAAAATTCAGCTTTAACTCTATGGTAGAAAGTGATGATTAGAATTAGTTTAATTATAAAGCATGGCTTTGTTAGTTTTTAGTTTAAGTTTAATTGAGCTGTTTCGATTGTTCACTTATGGACCTCCGCTCATTACTTAGTTTCTCATGTTATCAACTTTAAATTAATATTTTAAGAAAAATCAATTTCAACTCCTTCGTCGTATCTATGATTTGGCTAGAAGAAATCAAAAGTAAATAAAAATTCATTATATTTATATATGCAATTTACTTAATGATTTTAAGGTAAATTCTTATAAAATTCTTATAGCAAATACATTAAATATTAATAAATGCTACTGACTATTGCTTTGTTAAGTTAGATTGCTAATAATTTGCTCTTATTAATTTAGTTTGCTTTTTAATGATAATTATTCTTTAAGCAACTCACCGACTACTTTTGATAAGTGCTTCAAATAGGAATCTTACTCAATTTTTTTACTTCGATTTATTGGTACTATTTAATAATAAATTAATGAAATTTTTTATCAATTCAATTAAATATAAAATAGAAGAACAATAGATTCAAGTATTATATAAAAATAATGCATAAATTTATAACTTTAAGCTTAATTTACATAATTACTGGATTTATCAGTAAGTAGCTTATATAATATAAAGATGTCGTATTGCTTAATTCTTTTTTTTACTACATTTATTTTTAATTGACCTTTTTTATATAAGAAAATTTCTTATTAGTTTAAGAAATAATCTGATTACTCTATCTATCATTATTAGACATCTTTAATACCCAATATATAAATTATAAAATATTTAATATTATAATTCAACTAGTCTAGATATTATTTCATTGAATACATATATAATTATTTAATGAATAATATTATTGCAAAGAATATATTCATTTTATAAAGTCTAAAATGTAAAAAATAATGACAAGGATGATAAAATAAATAAAATATATGTGATATTGGTAAAATTAGATAATTAATATTATATTTTGAAGTTTACTATAATTAATGATAATCAGAAAAGTTAAGGTTTATTCTGAAGCTATTTAAAACATAATATTATGGAAATTTGGGGGGGGAAGTTTCCTGCCCCAAAATTTTATATGCACCCAAGGGGGGAAGTTTCCTGCCCCATACATAAAAATATGCAATTTTTATAATTTTCAAAGAATCTTTATCATCTATTATTATGTAGTTTTTTTTAAATTTAGCTTCAAATATCATTTCTACCTTGATAATCAATTTAAAATTTAATGAAAATTACATTAATTATTTAAAAAAAACACTTATTTTAGCCTTGTCAATAATATATAATTTGATAAAGAATAATTATGTACCTTGAAAATTATATAATAATAAATGTTGTATAGTACATGGTTATGGTTATTGAAATTGAAATTAATTTGTTTCTATTAAATTTATTGCTAAAACATAAAATTTAATGTTGGGGGCAGGAAACTTCCCCCCCCCCCCGGAAATTTTATAATATGTGATAATAAATTAAAAATGTTATAGAATTTTAAAGTCAATTACTTTTGAATCGCAAAATTCTGTATAATTTTCAATTATATATATTTGTATATATATATACATTACATTGTCTAATTTAACTTAATACAAAATGCATTTCCCAAAATTATATCAAAATTGGAATATTAATCTAAATAATAATTTGAAGAATAGTTAATTAAATTTATGGGAATCGTTTCTTTAATATTAAAATTTTTTTAAGTTTTTTTATGACAAATTATATTATTTATTTTATCATCCATTAATAATTAAATGAATCCTGCCTCATGCAATAATTAATTTATAGATAATAAGCTCCAAAAAATTCATTAACAAGAGAATGCTGCTTAAATAAATGAATATTTACATTAAAATATAGATTAAATTAAAAGTGAAGATTCCCCATCGATGCAAAGCGGGAGACATAGCCGAAATTTAAGCAAATTATCTTAGAAAATAATTGATTCACCAAAATGAGATCAAATATTTTAAGGAATTTGGTTATAAAAAATATTAAATTCAGGTTTATTATTAAATATTTACCAAAAAGGTTTGTAAGCCAATTTTATTATTATTTTGAAATTATTAGTAAAATAAAAAACAAGTCCTAAATATTTTAGACTTTAGATAATGAAGATGCATTAGAAACTCAAATCGATGAAGATGCATGCTTTTCAATAAAAGAAATTAAGAATCTTATAGTCGAGTGCAGGTCTACTTAATTAATAATTATTATAACTAACTATAGATAAATATGAAATTCAAAAACCAAAAAATATAATAAAACTTAATTTTATTGCGACTTAATATTAGCATTATTGTCCTTTATCGATTATACATTCCTAATTAATTAATTATTATGATAATATAACTATGGTAACAAGGTAAAAAGGATTTTTTCACTTAAGGTTTAATTGAGAATTTTTTTCGAATTTTCTGTCTTTATTTTGAGAGTTATAATATGGTTTACATCTAAGAAGTATATAATGTATCTAGAATGTCACATCAAAAAGATATTCAGATTTTAGTTTTTAAATAATTACTGAATAACCTCGTACATTTCATGAGATATTTTTGTTCTTAAAATTTCTGATTTTTTTTAGAATTTTAATTAAATTCTACTAGGTAGATCTTAGTTGATAAAACTTAAATTTAAGATTTTCCATTAGAACCTTAAATCATCTGTACTAGTATTACAGAACTAACTTTATAAGATGATTTTAATAAAAATATGAATTCCTATGAAAATCTGAGAAGACTGACCTTAAAAAAACATGAAAATTTATTTAGCTATGATAATCACATTGAAATGATAGAGACCACTAGAAATGTTCAATCTTAGTGCTAAACTTAGTTTTATTTTAATAGTTAATAAAGAGAGTAGAAAAACTAAGATAAATTATATCTTATTTATTCTATAGGGGTTTATCTGTAAAGATATAAGACTAATAACTAGGTTAAAGATAAACTTTAATAATCTAACTTAAATATTATTATACTATAAATTATAAAAATAATCAAAATACTCCATGTTTAGTAAAGAATATAAAGAATAATTTAAAGGAAATAATGACTTTGAAGAGACATTGAAAATTAAATCAATAATAAAAAGTCATTCATTATAAGATAAGAAAAAAGATCAAGTTAATAGAGAATAATTGAATGTGGAATTATTACAGTATCCTATTTTAGAACTTTTTAATTTACAATATAGAATAGTATTTTTTTATCAATTTTTCTTTTAATTTATAGTTTATAATTCTAAATAAATTTAAATCCTTAATGAGATACAGAATAAACTCAAAAAGGATCATAAATAATGGAGAATAATATAAAGAAAAAATAAGTAAAAACATAAAATAAAAAGAAATTGCTTAACATTAAAATTTAACATCTTGACAATGAAGATTTAAGCAGTTTCAATAATGTGTCAGAAGACAAATCGTTAAAATCTTTTAGAGACTAACTATTGGAAAAGTATGTCAAAAAGATCAAAGCTATGAATAGTCTAAAAGAGAATTTGGAGGGGAGGGTTCCTGCCCCCAACATTCAAATTTATATTATTTGACAATAAATCGATATCAATCATATAAATAACAATTTCTATTACAATTACTATATATTATATAACTTAATTGAATAAATAATTCTCAATAATTACATTTATCTCTTATCACATTATATATTAAAAATTATGTAAAACTAACTATTTTAATAAACATCTAATATAAATGCTTTTTGAGATTGATAAGAATTAGATGTTCAAACATGAATAATTGGATCATAATGATGATTCTGACTTTTAAAATTTATTTAAATTACATGTTTTATTTTTGGGAGGGAAGCTTCTTTAGAGGGCAGAAAACTATATTTTTATGACCCCTATGGGTGCATATAGCATTTTGGGAAGGAAACTCTACCCCTAGAATCTTTTATAATTATGATTAAAAGTTGAGAGTTTAAAAATAGCTACAAAGATTTTTTTATAAAAAGAGACTGAAAATGTATTTTTGAGTACGAATTATAGAATGCATAATATAGACAACACATGTGAAACTTCTAAATTAGAGTAAACTGTAAAACAAGGAAAATTAAAGTAACTGTTTACGAAATTTAATTCTTAAGACGATGCTGAAAGATTAGATACAATTTTAGAAACTTAGCAAAATCTTGATTTTTTATATTTTTATTAAAATCATGATACCAAGTAAATTCAGCACCTGATAGAAGTGACTAAGTAAATAAGGGGCGTGAATTATTAATAACTTCATAATTTTTTTAATTTGAATTCGTAACTTGCCTCGAATGCTGAGCCTTCATTTAATTCAGAGGGTACAACAAGAGACTCAGATCAGATCATTTCAGATAAATCTCTTGCACTCTCTCCTAATGTTAGTAGAAGCACCTCTTAAGCAAACTAGTAAAAATTAGGATAACCAATTACTAAAGCAGCTGTTCCTTGCATAAATCTAGAAAAAATAAAGGAAGAAGGAAAATAGTCTGACATAATTTCATAGGTTAACTTGAAAGAAAATTTTATCAGGACTGATTCCTTAAATTAAGAGCTAAAGTTAAATCTCAATTAACAATCAAGCACTAGAGATAATACATTAACAAATCAAACATCAATATTCTTGAACCTTATCCCAAGACTAAATAGAGAGTATGATTGAATTTTTAATGTTTAAAGTATTATTAATCAAGTATAATCGAAATGTAGAGACTGTTATAAAAGAATCAAAAAATGAAATAAATTAGGATTATGTTCAAATCAAAGTATACTAATGTGTTTCCAACTATCGATATTATGAATTAAGATTAGAGATTTTAATTATCAAAATTAGTTAACTACTTATACTTAAATTTAATTAATTATTAATTTAATCAACATTTTCAAACTCATTTCTATTTTAGGGCAGTGACTTTTTCTTCTATTCTGATAACTTTCATTGCAATATTTTCTTGTGTTTTTTTGTGAAAAAATTTAGATATCTTCAGGATATCTTCCTTGAGGTATCTTCAGGATATCTTCCTAAAATAAAATTAAAAAATTCAAATTTTACAAAAGTAATAGTAGCAACAGTAGCAATAGCAGTAAAAATAGTAGAATCAATAACAATAACAATATTAATCAAAATAATTAAAGTACAGGGATTTTTTCCTAAAAATCCAATTTTCCTAACTTTCTTAATTTTAAGAACCAATGATGAAGATGAATAAGATCAAGAAGAAGATAAAAACGAAAACTAATTTACAAATTTAAAATATCTGAAATTTTCTAGAATTTCATCTGTACTTTAATTATTTTGATTAATATTGTTATTGTTATTGATTCTACTATTTTTACTGCTATTGCTACTGTTGCTACTATTACTTTTGTAAATTTGAATTTTTTAATTTTATTTTAGGAAGATATCCTGAAGATACCTCAAGGAAGATATCCTGAAGATATCTAAATTTTTTCACAAAAAAACACAAGAAAATATTGCAATGAAAGTTATCAGAATAGAAGAAAAAGTCACTGCCCTAAAATAGAAATGACTTTGAAAATGTTGATTAAATTAATAATTAATTAAATTTAAGTATAAGTAGTTAACTAATTTTAATAATTAAAATCTCTAATCTTAATTCATAATCTCGACAGTTGGAAACACATTAGTATACTTTGATTTGAACATAATCCTAATTTATTTCATTTTTGATTCTTTTATAACAGTCTCCACATTTCGATTATACTTGATTAATAGCAGTTCTAGAAGTTTGAAAGGCATTTAGATGTATCATTAACAAAATTTCAATCCTAGGGATACACAGCCCATAAGTATCATTATACAAGTTAACATAGAAAAAAATGCAAATTAATACTTTCAAAAAATTGTGAAACTTTAACATGGGAATATACTATTAGAGGAACAAAAGATAAGCAAAAAAAGAGCTCTGTGTATGTTTAAGAGATTGTAGGGATAATATATGGAGGAAGCAACTCCACATTTCAAAGATATAAAGAGCAAATCTATAAACTAAAGCTTTATGAAAATGGGAAAGATTAGAAACCTCCATTTTATTGTTGGCAATGTATAAGTATTGAAACCCTTTATAGAACTATAGATCTAGTTTTTACTAATGAGGACGAATTAATAGAATTTTCATCTGTCATTCAATTGTTACTATACAAATGTTAAAGTGAAAGAAAATTGCTGAATAGCTAGAATTCCTTTCTAAATTTATTCAGAACACACTCTAACAAGTCATAAGATTTAGGAAAGTCATAAGAAAATTTAGATAACTTTTGTAACTAAAGTCCAGGGTTAAGTATTGATAACTCACCGTTTGAAAAATTTTAAGATTTAAACTTTCAAACAAAGCAAATACTCTTAGAATAAGTTTAAAAAGCATCTTGCTCTGATATAGAATTTGGCAAATAATGGAATATTGAGATAATGACGACAAGATAAAGAAATTCTCTTGTCGAAAAATTCAAAGCTATCTTATCTTTATTTTTTTTAAATTAGGAAGTGGATCTTAGGACATGAATGATAGGGTTTTAATAAAAATCATACAAGACACTCTACTCATAATAAGAAGTATAAAATTTATGAGAATAAAAATGAAAATTTCTTATGAGGCGTATCAATAAGAGATTTCCATTATCGAGGTTTTTGTTAGAGCGATTCTGAAGTCTAGCAAAGAATTATTTTATTATTTTTAATACTAGAATTAAAAGCTGCAAAATTTGGAAGATAAATGACTGGAAAAATAAGTGATGATTCAGATTTAGAAGAAGACCTAAATGGTGTTGATAGTGCTAGTAAAATTTTTCGAAGTCAATCAACTTAGCTTAGACTTTAAAAATCCAAAATGAGTTCAATTAATTTCTTAAAATTTCTTTCCTCAACTAACCAAAATCGCAAGCTTAAGGTGTACCTTCAATAACTGAAGCTAAGTCGATAGAATTTGTTAAAAACTATAGGAATTAAAGGCATTGAGAATCTAAAAATACCTCTAGAATTTATGGTATTCAAGTATCCCCTCTCTTTCTAATTTTATGATCCGTTACCAATTATAGTAGAAAGGGCTTTAATTAATAAAGAAAAGTAAAATTAAACTGTATTAGGAAGATTATAAAGCTTAAGGGATTAAAAAGTTAACAAATCATAAAATGTAAATTCCTGTTTCTTTTCATGCTTTAATAACAAAATTTAATCTTAAAAATAGCAGCTAACCACTCTATAAACCAAGGGATTATCTGATAAATCAAGATAAAAAAGTTAATAATCAAAGCCCCTTGCATCTATTTATTCAAAGGAACAACATAAGACTCATGAGGAAAAGAAATAAATTAGAGAAGAGATTTACAATAAGCAGGTATTCTTAAAATAGCTTGTTAATTTACAAATCAAAGGAAAGTCTCTTGATAAAAAGAAGGAATATTTTAATTTGAAAAATGAAGCTACAACTAATAGCTAATCTCGAAGTCCAAGTGTGAGATTTCTTCATGAAGAGCTAATAAATTAATACAATATAATATTAATAAAAGAGATTTATTAAAATCTGTTTTGGGATGGATTTCAAAATATCATTAAATTATAAATTAGCTTTATTCTACTCAAATTAGAAAAAAACAAAATAAAAATAAACCATAAAAGAATATATAAGTTAATCATTTTTTTCCATAGTTAAATAATTATTTAATGAATGATAAGCTCTTAGATTATTATAATTATATTTATTTCTCAAACGATTTGAAATATTTAAACAATTATTGATAGTGTTAAATTATGTTTTATTCATTATATTTCTTATATTTTTTTAAAAAAAATTGTATATCTATTTTATCTCAAAAGGATTTTTATAGATTATGCATTATTTATACATTTATATTCATTTTCTATGATAATATGTAGTAACAAAATAACTGAATATATATTTTTAAATAAATACTTTTCTTTTTTAATATGTTCAAATAATTTTGAAAAAAATCATTAAAAAATAAATGAATTTGGGTAACAAGTTTTATTTCTTTTTTAATATAGATCTACTTAAAGATATTGATATATCTGCACTATTTAATATTAAATCATTATAAAATTCAGTAATTTTTTATTTTAAGTTAATATAGGCCGGGAAATTAAATAGAAAGATTAGGATTGAAAATTTTGAATTATTATAATAAATATTCCGTTTATTTTCTGTAAGAAATTCCATTAAAATCTTAAATTTAAATTTTTAGTAAATGTAAGGATTATTAACAATTTTTTTTATTTAAATGCTAAATAATTGTTCATTATATAAAGACTCTATATTAGTATCTCAAGCTTTAAGCTAGAATTTTAATTTCTCAATATAAATTATTATTTTTGCTATTTTAATTTAATCTATAAAAATAACAGCATATAAACTATAAAATTTATATTAGAATTTTAAGATTAATATGATTTTGCCCAATATTTATATTTATAGAGCTAAAGAAAGAATAAAGCTATGCTTCTGAAAGATACAAAATTACTCAGGAAAAAATCAAATAAAGCCTAATATAAAATTTAAAACTGTAATATTAGGAAAAATTCTTTTTAAATTTATAATTTATAGAGCATTGCTATTTTTTATTAAAACTAAATATCTTTTGCTATATTTAAAAACTTTCAAAAATTCCACAATATTTTTATAAAACAATTTCTTTATTTTATATAACTCAATTATTTCATTTGAAATTTCCTAGGTTTGTTTAGCACAATAACGACTATAACAAGCTTAGCACCATAAAGAAATCCATAAGTTAAGAAATGTTCTATTTTAGCTAACTCTATAAAATATTGCCCAAGTAGTTCTTTTAAGAAACTTCATCCCCACATCAACATAAAAAATCTTTAGATTAAAGCAATAATTCCTCATCGTTCTTCAAACGCTAGGGATATCGTGATAATAATATTAATGGTACATAGAATATGCAAAAATTACCAATATAAAAAGAATAAAATTGTTAAAATCATATGCACCAAATCAGTTTTGGACAAAGTTAATTAAATTCGTTATAAAGTCATATAAAGGAAAAATAACTTTTTAAATCTTGAATTAAATTAGACTTATATTTTCTTTTATAAAGAATTAATTCATTAATTTCATTATAACATGCATATTTATTCATGTAAAACTCTTTAAATTTAAATAAATTGCATAATGTAGAATGTAATTTAAAAAAAACTTGTTGATCATTGTGGCAATTATTATAACTCAATAAAAAAGCATCCTTAATCACGTTTTTACTTAATTAATCAAAAATTGTTAAATAAAAATAATATTTATAAGTAATTAATAAGCTGTTCAAATTTAAAATGAAGTTTATATTGATTAGATATAACTCATATTTTGATAACTTGAAATTAATCTAAATTTAGATTTTCAAAGGAAAAATAATCGATAAAACTTATATTTTAAAATGAAATATCTCTAAATCATTATTCTTTTCATTATATAATCTTAGTGTAAATAAAATATGCTCAATTTATAAAGTCAATTGTATATTATTCACCTAAATAAGCACCGTTTCTAAATTGACTTTGGCTATTTGCATTTTCTTGAGAAAAATCGCCAGGCCAGTATTTTGAAGCTGCTCTTTCTTAATCTAAAATGCCCAATCTTTTATAGGCACTTGCCACTAATTCAGAACAAAAATATCCCTTATCGTCTTTAATGATTTAACTATTGTCTGAATCACATTTTTATCTTAGTAATTTAGCAGCATTTATCTTGAATCTCTTGCCAATTGATTACTTCATGAAATCCTCAAGCCCTTCATGAAACATTTTTGTTCTTGGAAAGAATAACTTTCTGTACACTATTTTATGATACATATCATGCCAATTCATGTTTATAAACTTATCCCATTGGCAAACTTAAACCCCTTAATCTCTCAAGCTTTCAAAAATCACGATTTTGCTGTTATCATACTTAATTAGAAGGGCTATGTGATCATAGTCAGATCTAGTAAGCATCCTTTATACTTTTGAAGCCATAGCTTTTGATTAGAAAAGAAGTATATCTCCAGTGTCTACTGTTTGCATAAATTTTTGAACATTCAGCCTATTAGTCTTCCAGAATTTCTTTTCAAAAGCGATTTTTTAAACTATTTCTCCCTTGAAACCTTACGACTATCTTTAATGCTTTATTATTAAATCTACCCATTTAAACGACAAGAATAAATAAGGAGTTTTTAATTTTTATGTAATATAACTTTAGTTATCAAATTATGAGCATTTTTAAAAATTATTTTTAATAACATCAATTTTTAAAATAAGATTTTATTTTAAAATATTATTTAAATTTAACCCTTTTTTCAATTATTGATAGGATGAAATTCTTGATTGATTTTCTATCGTCAAAATACTATTATTCCTTTGATAGTATTTTTCTCTAAAATTATATAAAACAAATCAAGTTTTTATTCATGAAGCTCTTTAGTTGTACTAGCCATAAATGTAAACCTATTTCTCTGCAAATGTTTAGTTGTCAAACTTTTGGAGGTTTCCTTTTGAAGCAATACTAATTTAAAAACTCGAGGAGATGATTTCTTTGATACTATAACTTCGAATGAAATTAGATCAAAATCTATACATCCTTCCAATTTTAGCATCTTCTCATCGTGATAATACTTAAGTTTTCTATCCTCCAAAATGAAGTATTTTTTGTTAAATTGCTTGAATAATGCTGACTCTGACCTTTTTTGAAGCCACCCTTTTTTTTGTTCTAAACATTACTCAGTGCAGGCAGTAATTTGATTTTTAGAAAAATCTTGCCGCTACTATAACTAAAAATTACCTATAAAATAATTTGATAGTTGCTAAGAGTACCTTATCTATTACTGGAAACTCCATCCCTAATCTTCGGACCTTAGCACATTGAGACTTTCTTAAACCTATTTCTGAAATTAAGAGAGTCATTCTCAGCATCGTCATCTACGAGATCTTCAGACTCTTTCTTGTAATAATCTTCATTCAAATTTTGAATTAAAGCTTATTTTAGCATATGATCTGTGCAAGATAAAGGTCTACTCCTAGCGCTTATTAAACTATGAAAACTTTAAGCATGAGTTTTTTAGATTTTAACAGTATTTATTTTTATGTTATGGCAAAGATCAAGAATGATTTAGAATCATATTATCAATTGATTAAAGTTAAATTTAAACAGTATAGATTTCAGTATTCAAATCATAACTTTTAGCTTCTAGAAATGCATTACTAGGCAGAAAAATTTCTTAATCGTGCAATCTAAGAGTGGGTTAAATTTCTAAATCATCTTTTTCAAAGTTATTTATACTGCTCTTTTGATTCTCAAAATACGTGTTTGATTGTGTTAAAGTGCTGATGTTTTAACTTACATTTTGCTATTTTACATAATTTTAAACTCTTGGAGTTTGGTTAGGAAAGTTGAGATTTGTGAACTGTTATGTTTACATAATTTAGGTCTGACTGTTTAAAAGACTGAAGTTTGCTGTGATATTTTGAGTTATGTACTATTCTTTTATTTTAATTATTTGAGGCTTTCTATCTGTCAGTTCTATATCTGTAAACTAAAATTTAAAATCCTAACAAATTTAAATTTAAATATCTGGTATCTCACTGGATAAATCAGATCCTATTTCATCCTCGCTCTAAGGCTCAGTATGAAGAGAAATAAGCTGTGTTAGGTTTTCAGTAAGTGAGTGTTTTGCAGCTGCAAATACAGCCTGGGATTATTTTGGTATATAATTGATAGCTTATTTTTGTAAAGGATAGCTTCTCAATTATTTTTCCTTCAAATTTATGATTTATTACTCATTTTATTTATCTCCGTTGGTTTTGAGATTAAATCCTACAATTTTAAGTTTAAAAATTGAAATGTTATAATTCATTTTAGAATAATAAGAAAAAATTGTAATCTTTAATTTAAAATTGCAAAAAGTAGTTTCATAATTTTATTAAGTTATTAGAACTCTAAAAAATATTTATCTAAAATTATTTAAAAACCAAATTAAAAGTGTGAAATTTATTTGTTAAAAAAGTGTCTTAAATAGAATTAAAGTTTTTTAGAGATTATTTACAATTAGTATGTATTTATTTATTTGAAATTATTGACTCTAAAACTTTAGTAAAATTGGAAAAAATCCTTATGTAATTATAATAAAAAGTCAATTTAAATTTTTATGATTTATAATTTGACGGTAAAACTAAAGATGAGCTGTTCTATTCTGCTTTTTAATGTTATTAAATAATAGTATTTGTTAATTACGTATTTCTTAACCTTGGGCCATCTACATGATTCATATTTACTGTCTTCTTTGAAATTTTATCAATAGATTTTCTTAATTATGACTGTTTTGAAATATTTTGCCCTCCTTAATTCTTATTAGGTAAGAATTTCTGTTACTAACTAATATTATTAAGTTGATTTATTATAATGTATCTATAATTTGAAGCACATATAAAGGAATTTAAAAATATTTCATATTCTATAATACTAGAATAGTAATTCATTCAAAACCCCAAAACCCCTTAATGAGGTTTATAAGTGCTTTGATTTGTAGGGAATTTGTTAGATGTTGGGGTTATTAATAGGTATTAATGTGAAATTTATAGTAAATGTATTTAATTTAATCACTCAAAATGCACCTTAGGATCATGTGGGAGAGGTCTGATGTTTATCTTGCTTAACTACAACTCTATCTACTCTTTTGATATGTCTGATCATGAGTTTGGTTTAATTATTATTTTATCTGCCATTTGTTTTATTGATTGAGATTCTCTTGTTTTGTCAATAAATTGCTTTATTCTTTGTTTAGCATCCTTCTCGCATCTTGTAGAGTAGTATTCATTGCGAGGCATATTTATTATTGCTGCTAAAGCCCACACATCCCACTAAAAGTCTCCATCTCTCCAGTCCTCTCTTTCTGGATAGTGCCCTTGCGTTCCCATTACAGTTCCTAGCCTTGAGACTTCCACTCTTTAGGCTCTGTTGAAATCGATTATTGCTACTCTTACTGGAGAAAAGTTTATCATAATATTTTCTGACTTTAAATCTCTGTGAACAAACCCTAACTTGTGAAGCTCTTTAATGCCTTGTATGGCTGAGTTGCTATTTATCCAAGTTACTTATGATTCCTTTGATCTGTTATGAAATCTCTTAGAGTCATTTCATAGAGTGGAAGTCTGAAAGCAACATGATCTTTGGCAAAGAGAACAGCATCTAGATTGATTAAGCAACTACACTCTTTATACTTTGCTTGAGTGAGTACTTGATACTCATTTGTAAACTCCATTTAATATTTATCATCACTTAAGAGAGAGTTGAAGGGATAAACTTGTATGCGTATTGATGATCATTGATAACTTTCTTATCAAAGGAGTCCTCTAGAATAAGATAACTTTAAAGAGAAGTATCTAAATCTATCGACGCAAGAACTGGTATTTTCTTGTATTGAATCTTGATCATAATTCTTGTTATTTCAGAGGTCAGTTGGTTGCGTGCCTTCCTAACGTATCTAACTCTCTTGCTTATTCAGGCACAACGACCTTAGAATATTCCCTCGTTGTTTGTTGTTGTTGAGAAGCTTCAGCTCAACTTCATGATTCTCAACTTCTATATCTTTCTTGTGAGCTTTTAATAGATGCTTCTTTAGGTCTCTTGTATGAGAGTATTGCTTATGGCACTCAAAGCAGTCATACTTTCCATCTATTTTATCATGCTTTAAGTATACAGTGGGCTTGGCTTCTCTATGCTCTTTCTTATGTCTGCACCAGCTTGATTTATGAGCAAAATCTCTCACACATAGCTCACAAAAATAGACGTCAGCTTCTTCAGTTTGTATAGGAATTTCATTAATACCTTTCTCCTCCTCTCTGTCTCCCACACACTTGTTTGCCATTTATTTTCTATTATTAATTTCTATTTTAATAACAGAGACCTCAAGTGATAGCTCTGGTAGTTCCTTATGAGAGTTCATCTGACAGCTATCACACTTTTATTGACGCCAAAGGTAAGTCTCATTTAGTTTGATGAAAGTGTTGTTGTTTTTCTTAAAATGTTAGCGCTCATATTAAAATTTGAATTTGAAATTATAAAACTGCCTCTATAACTGAGAGCTTATATGAGAGCTTTCCAAGCCTAGAAGTTTCAAGGGAAGTTTTAAGAGTATTATAGAAGATATATGAGTGCTAAGAGACGAACCAGCTCTAAATATAGGTGAGAAAGTAACCATTTTAACTATCAATAATTAGTTGATTATAGCACGTACCAATTTAGGAGGTGCTCCTAATTAAGTACGTACTGCTTTAGGAGGAATTTGGTCATTTTATGAATAAAATTAGGGTGCTCCTAATTAAGTACTAGCATTAATTAAAGCTCTTAATTAAGTACTAGCAATTTAGGAGCTGCTCCTAATTAATTACGTACCAATTTAAATTTTAAAAATATGGAATTATAACAGTAGAAATTGATATCAATCTCTCAAGTTTGAAACCAGTTCTCAAAACCTTCTCCATATCCCTCTAAGAGGTTGACCTCCTATAGGATGTCCATATTTAAATAGTAAGTTTTACAGAGGTATATAATTGAAATCAATAAACTTAAATTTGAATATCATTTCTGAGATCTGTTAACAAGATAGAGTCAATGAATGATGCAATGAAAAGAGTGCAAGCACAAGAATTGATTCAAAGATTTAGAAGCAAGGAGGATTTGCATCGCTGCCTGGTGCAGCAAGGTAATAAACTCATAGTTGCTAATCTTTATTTTGTAGTTGGTTTGTTCTTGCCAACGATGGAAGGTACTAAAATATCATTTCTAAGAGCGATACTCTGCGAAGAGAAGAAATTATTGAAAACTTAAGATGTAAAGTTTGCAGAGATTCCAAACTATCCAGAAATCTCAGTGACTAACTTAT
>ARYC01022444.1:0-15562 GCA_000711775.1 Oxytricha trifallax
TATCTGTCTAAGTGGACCCAATCTCGTTCATCTGGCAAGTATTACAGCAGTCTTGCAGATCCTCTTGCATAATCGAGAAAGTCTTAAACTGTAAGTCCATTGATTTGAGGCACTGCTGACACTTTGACTGCGTCTCTTCTTACATACTATAATAACAGTTACAGGGGTAAGTTAATCGTTACTTCTTTCTCCGCTCTTATGATTTACTTTAGGAAATAAATGTTGGTGGAATCTGCTTTGGGTAAGAAAGCGTGGCAGTCTTGGGCAAGAAAGTTGTATAGCTCTTTCTTACTTTTGCATTTCTGGGCGAGTTCTGAAGAATTGATACCAGTAAGTTACTATTGGTTCATTAAAATTTAAAAGTTAGGTGCCTTTCACCATTTTATATAGCTCAATTTCGATTAAGGAAACACTGCAGTTACTAAAACCAGAGAGTGCTTTTCCTAATAATGAAATCCCACCAGCACGATCCGATTTCCGCTAGCGGATTTCCTACCAGCACGAGACGAATTCATTATTATTAAATTTAGGAATCTTCTCATGGAATCATATTCTGGAAGACGACAGTCAAGACTCTCTGAATTCTTCAAGTTGGAAGATAAAGATTACGATGGTAACAGTTCAAGTGAAGAGCCGAGCTCGTAAAGTTAATCAGAAGATTCTTAAGATCAGGCGGATTATATAACCACTGATATGCTATATTAGAGAAATATAACAGTTGCAGACGTTAAAATAGAATAAGTTAGTATAAGAGATATGACTTCCCTATTCGAAGATACTCGTGATGAAATTTCAGAGTTTGAAAGTGAGGGATTTATCATTGACCCCAAAGAGGTTTATAGAAAAAGCGTGAAAAAAGAAGTTAAATCATCATTACTGAGTGATAAGGACTTCAAGACTCTTGGCTAGTTAGTGTTAAAGCTTTACACTGAATACAAACAATTAGATTTAGAACCTTAAAGTTTGATTGAGCGAGGCGAAAGTATTGATATGAACGCTCTTGAAGCCAAGGTTATTGAGAATCATAAAGTGAAGGATTAGATTCCAGTGTTTGGTTAGCATACACAACTAAATGCAACCGTTCCTCGTAGGAAACTAAAGCAGTTGGGGAAAGAAAGAAATAGTAATAGTAAGAACTCAAGCTTGCAAAGGAGTCACTTAGACTGCGAGACAATGAAAAGCTATCTTACTCCTAGATAATGAATAGACTTGGCATTTCATACTACAAGTTGCGAAGGTACTTGAAAAGTCCAGTCAAGAAAGCCACGTTTTGGAACCTGAAGTAAGTTAACAGAGGCAGGTATAAGAAGCTTCACAGCAGAGCACGCACGCATATTGTTAAAATGCTCATGCTTGATACTTAACCTGTACAGCTTTCAGATATTCAGCGCAGCTTATAGAAGAACATCTAGCTAAGGTGCAGTAAGTAAATGATAAGACGCTTCCTGAAAAATGAGTTAATGATGACCTACAAATAAATCAAGTAGATCTCAACTCTGCATAATAGTAATAGTAGTAAGTTGCAGAGATAATATGCAGCACAGTAGTTCGTGCTCTAGTTAAGTAAAGGCAAGAGAATTATCAACATCGATGAATCAACTCTGAACTAAACAGACGAAAGACGCAGAGGCTGGACTGCACCTACGTTAAGAACAGAGTTACAAATTCTCAGAGACTTAGATAAATGAATTGGATCATAGGGGTTTCAAGTACAGGAGAGTTGTTTTATACAGTGAATCATGGCAGAACTAATCAACACTCCTTCCTGTACTTTCTGTGCAAGCTTATTAATACACTCGAAACAATTGACAGTTAGTGGAGATCAAATACTTTGATACTTATTGATAATGCTCCTTATCACAGGTCTCAAAATATTATGGAAAAGTACATGGACTTAAGATTACCTCTAATGTTTTTGGGGCCTTATCATTACAAGATTGCGCCAGCTGAGCTAATGTACTCCTGGATAAAAACAGAGACTTGAATCCACTAAATACAAGAGCCTAATCAAAGTAAGTTTATGTTAAGTAACGTAATTTAGAGGGTACTGGGCAGCATTTATGAAAGAGGTGGGAATGAATATAAGCAGAATAAATTAGAACTTAGTGAGGCACTGCTTTTATCACGTTTTAACAGCAGCCTTAGAAGCAATCTCACTAAAGGATTTGTGAATCGAAGTGCTTGTTTGAATGGAAGTCTCTAAACCAAACAACTTTAGCTAGAGAATTATGAATTATAAACTACAACTTAAAGTTGTGGCAGCTGCTATATTTGTAACCTGATTTATACTAAACTCACTGTTATACTTTCACTAAGAATTTACTCTAAATTACACATTTCTATAGTATATAAAGTAATTATCAAATCGATACTTACATCAATCCTTTTCTAATCTAAGAAAAATTTGAGCATCTTCTTTGGCCTAATCAGCTAAGCTAAGAAAGTAAAGTAACTTAGCAATAGTGCATTTACATGCAACCTTGATTGCCTTACTAATGTTTCTAACCAATAATGAGTTAATAAGAAATGAGGGTATGGAGTGAGGGCAGTTGAACTTCTAGTAAAATTTTAAGGACTAACTCGTTCCTATTAGTATGAGTGCTGAACTATTGGCTTTATCTATAAGCACTCACAAATCCTGAAATTACTATTAGGGATACTCCCTGAGCCGATTAACGCTTGAAGCCCCTTGACGCTTCTCTACGGTCTGGGTGAGTACCTAGGCCAGGTAATTCAATTAATTGTAGGTATAAGCAAGTTAGGAATTTAATTAGGCAAATCAATTTCTCTCCAAATTATTTACGCATCTTGATGCAAGCATTTAATTAACCTCAGGGCAAACTTAGTTTAATCGAATTCGGGGGATCAAAGTTGCTGAACTTGGTCAAATTATATACAATTTCCAGGATTGATTTATAGCCATCCGTTTTGAATATTCAAATTTTCTCGAAAAAAACAGTATAAATTCGAGTCATTTTTATAATTAATTAAATAATAAAATACTTTCGCACTTCGCGACAAAAAAATAAACTAAACTGATCATTGTGTTTTTTAAATGATTCAGATCTTGCTAAAACTTTTAATCTATAACTTGCCGTATCCTGGTGGTGAAACGTGAGTGAGACATCAGGGGGCCTAAACAAAGCTTAGGATGTACTCGAGGCAAAGTAACTTGGAGAGCCAGTGATCGCAGTTGCATAGTAGATTGATTAAACTTAAACTGATCATTATCCTTTTTATTTAATGATTAGACTTGCTCTTCCTTAAATCAAAATCAAATTCAATAATCAAAACCAAATTATCAAAACCAATTTTTCAACAAAAATCTCGAGCAGTAAACATTGTAAGAAGGCCTTCAATAGTAGTTCTAAAATCAAAATCAAAAAAATCTAAAGTAAGCTTGTAAATTTTAATTGTTTTGTTTTTTTAAATCAAGGGTTCTATAATTAATGTTACTTGGGTTCTTTGTTAATGTTTCTTGGGTTCTGTTAAAATTATTGCTTCTAAATTACTACTTTTAAAAAAAATCACTGTTACTTCGTTACTTGTTATTTAAATCGATCGTAAAGCCTGGCCAGGCAAGCTAAAGCAAATTTAAAAATTGAAAAATCTCCTAAAGGGTTCTTGGAGTTCTTAATGTTAACTGTTACTTTGGTTCATTAAATTAAATTAAAAATGCTACTGGGTTCTTACTTGCTAATTAAATTGGGTTCTTAAACTTGTTACTTTGGTTCTTAATGTTACTTTAATGATTCTAGTTCTTAAAATTATTAAAAGGGTTCTTACTGTTACTTTGATGATTCTTGCTTGTTACTTTTTAGAAATTTTAATGTTGAAAATTATGCTTAAACGTTTAGCTTTAAAATATAATTAATAGTGGCCACTATTACCCAAGCTTGATTAATCTTTACCCCAGCTTTGATTCTTTCAGCTGAAAATTTGCAACTACTAGAGTGATTACTGCAAAGCTTTTAAGCTTTTGAATTTTTCCCCTTTAAAATTCTTGAAATTTTAGTTTGTGTAACAAACATCACTTGAAACTTTGACTTAGACTAGTCTTTAATTAAATAGCTGTAAGTTTTGAAAACCAAGTAAACTTAGTAAATTTTTTAGAGTTTTTGATTTTTAACTTTTTAACTACAACTACTGGGCTAAACCAACTTTTAGGTCAGTTAGGGATATAGGTAGGTAATATAAGCTGATAGCTCAATTTTCTTTGAAATTATTAAACAACCAGAGAAACCTGAAATGCTGCCAAAATTTTCATTTTAGTACATCAAGTTTGAGAGTAGCCATGCTACTACTAATCAATGATTAGGTTTGAAATTTTGAAAAAGTTTTGAAGACTGAGTGAGTACAGTTAGTTGACTTGATAGCAAGAACCAGTACTTGAGAGATAAACTGAGGGTAAGTTAGGGCAGTTGAAGAAAAGTGAGGGAGATTGGAGCGGAGCTCCTAACTTTGAAATTATTTGGGCCCTGATGTTTGTTACCAATTGATTCTGAATTTAAATTAGGAACTTAGAGCTGGCCAATTACAGGGCAAGAATCCAATAAAGTTAGCAACCCCTGAATAAAACCAGGATTTCTCAAACTGCCTGGAAATCAGTGGAGTTTTAAGAGAAAATTAGAATATGAGAGTGAGAGGAAAATTAGGGATGGTTAAGCCATATTTCTCATTATTATTATAACTATGATTTTGATTGCGGATGTCTTTATTATTATGATTTGCAACTTCATAACTTCCATTCCTCCTCATTTATAGTACAATAGAATATTAGTAATTCCCTCATAGTGGAAGAATAGAGTACGTAGAGAGCAAAGTGCAGGGGCTTCGCATATTTATATTTCGACTTTGGTTTGACTAAATTCCCCCTCTTATAGGGAATGTCAGCTTTCTGATTTAAAGTACTAACTGCACCCAATAAACGTACAAAGTGAGCAGAAGTTCGAAGCGAATAATATAGATTAGGGAGGCTGTTTCACTAGGGGCTGTTTCACTTGCATGAATAAGTAATAGTGTATTTAAGCACTCTGCAAAGAGTGCAAGTGAAGTTATTGTTAATTGATTTAAATGCACATAAATTATTACTGTCTGATAAGCGAAGCCATACTGTTATCTCAATGTAACAAACATCACAGTGTAAAAATAGCGCAGCGTTTATAAAGAAAGTTTGTAGAAATATGCAACTACGTAAAATCAATTACACGGATCGAGAGGACGTGAGTTGCTCTTCAAGATGCGCGCAAAGCGCAGTGAATTCAGTTTAGAGTAAGTGAGGTACGTGGCTAATAATGAGGGTGCGAGAGCCATCGCAGATTTAGTTCTTAGTTGATTCCATTATTAGTTTAATTATTAAAGTAGTAGTTATTAATTAATAAAAATCAAACTTAATTCAAATGTGGAGGTAAAAGCAGATCCCCAAACAACCAGTGTGAAACGGTGGAACTTTGCAACCAATCGGTCAATGGGGTACAAACCCCACATATTCTTGGTCAGCGTCTCAAACTCTATAAGACTGGTAAGTATGGCCTCAAAATAAAATCATCAATTTTTTCCCCATCTTCACCGTACTTGCATTCTCTGGATCGGCTCCTCAAATTAAGTTAAAATCTGTGCTTTTAAATTTCGTTATTTATTGATGCATTTAAAACTTTTTATTCACTTATCAAACTCATGCGAACATACGTATTGGGTTTTATGTAGGGCTTACCTGCCAATTCTATATTTTAGGGCATAGTGAAGTAACTACGACCTCCTCCTTCAATATAGCTATTTCTATTGACTTCAACAGGAATGTTTTCAATATTATTTACAGAGGGGTAGCCAATGTTGTTCGATCTCAACTGAGCATTGAGAATGTCTCTATTACCTCCACTGCTAGATCTGTTATTATTGAAAAAAATACATTCGAGTTAATGTTAACTCAAATAAATACATTACTTCAATTTGATAAATCTCAGACTTTGCCACTTTGGAGTACAATTTTATTAGCTGGCTATATATTTGTTGAAAGTATTTAAGTAATTTAAAGTCATCCAATTAAAGTCTTTTTAATTAACTTTATGGAAGAGAAATCATACCCAATAGTAATTACAGCTATTCTAATTCTTTTCACAGGATGTAAATTGAAAAATTGGCTTACTTTTAATGGGAATTATTAAGTATAATATGATAAAGTTCGATTGTATTCCAATAATATTATTGCTGCTGCTCGGATTGCTTAAATTATTGTTGGCTAAGTTATTATTGTAAGCTGATTGGAATTCACTGCCAGTGTCAAAATCAATGGCATCGTTCTAGTCTTCAGCTATTACCACTTGGGAGTTGGACAGTACTTCATTGTTAGTGTTTGGGTAGGTAGAAGACTGTTGTTGCTGTGGCGGCTAGTGATTCCTGCGGGAAAGTTATTAGTGCTATTATTGCTATTGCTGCTGAGACATCTTATAATTCAATTTCTTTTAAATATAATTCAATTGCAATTCCAATCTCCTCAATTATAATATAATAAAACATATATTAATATGATTATGGCTTGATAATAATATTATATTAAATTAAATGTATTAAAATTATTATGGATAAACTCATGCCATGAATGGCTATCCATTTACTACAATTTATCAATTTTTCCAAAGACCTTATTATTATATAATAAGATGGTGTAATAACTTAATATATGCTCAATATTAAATTTATATTGCCTTTTTGCTTAAATATTTTTATTATTTTTTTAAATTAATTTAATGTTTCTAAAATATCCTTCATATTTTATGCTTAAAATTATTCTAATTCTAAACTCAAGATTCATTTGGAATGTAACCCTTAGAATACCCTAGTATGATGATCTATCCAGATTAAAACAACCCAGAGCTCTAGAAATTGCACAGTCTTCGCTAGAATTCATTTTATTATTCTCAATCTTAATAGTCCGTGACACTGCCTAATTAACAAGAGATAATTGATTAATCGGTTTAAACACAAAAAAAGAAGCAACAGTAGTAGTAATTACCACCCCTAAATCATGTTTTAGTTATTGATGGTGCTTATTTGCAAATCGGCATGAATCAAGCTAATTAGCAAAACAATCAATTCTTCCCTCTGGATAAGCCTGGCAATTTCGATATCTATATCACATTTCTGGAGAAAATGGTAGGTCATGAATTTAACCAAATTAAGTTCGTGACTGCAGAAGACAATGAAACTAATGCTCGACATAAAAAATTCTATGATGAACTTGCTAGATGTAAGAAAGTTTAAGTCGATCAACGCGAGTTCAAGTACCGTAGCTAAACTTGCAAATGCAAAAATGAGGTTAAATGGAAAGTACAGGCTGAAGTAGATGTCGCTATTGCTGTATACTTGATTGATTACGCTTAGAGTAACAGAGTTGATACAATTACACTATTTGCTGGAGATAGAGACTTCATTGATGCCATTATGTACTGTAGAGACAGACTCAAGAAGCAGTTGCTTGTCCTAGCTTATGAAGAAAATCTAGCTTCTAGAATCAAATAAAGTGGAGTTTCATTCATTATAACTTTTTATCTATGTTAGATCAAATAATCGTCTTAATTTTATTTTAATGTGTCAGACTATCTTTACATGTTAAAGAAGTTTCAGAAGCGGTAAGAAAAGAAAAACCTAGAAGCATTGAAGGCTTAATAAGAAAAAGAAATACTCTAAATGTATAACAAAAAGGAACTCATGAATTAGTAAACAAGTAAAAAATAAGTTACTGATAAATCCGTAAGCAGCACTTCTACTTTTGTTGGAGAAGTTGTTGTTAATCCAGAAACAGATCCTGTAATTAAAAGAATTCTATTTAAATAATAACAGGCTAATGAAGATTAAAATTTGAAAAACTGTTATACAATAGTCTGTTATGTTTAAGTTAATAAAGTAAAATAAATTATCTAAGAAATGTTATGAATTACAAAAATTTAGAAAATTATTATTTTTTTAATAATAAATCAGATATTTATAAACAATGCCAATTGTTATTTTAAAAATTTAACAATACGTAAGCTATTAAATTTGAAATATATGAAAAATTGCTTTTTCACAAAGTTATAAGAAGTTTCTAAATTAAACAATCTTCTTTTCAATATGATCTACCCCAGAGAGCTTTGACTTTAGCCTCTGCACCACAGTGGAAGCATTTCTCACCAGCAACAAGAGGAGTTTTTGGAGTGAAGGGAATACAGAGAGTTTTAGCTGATCCAGTTAAGACTTCTTCATCTTCACCAGCTTCTTCCATAATTTTTAGGGATTCTTCCTTTGATTTATCTTTAGCTTAGGTTTCACACTCTTGGCTATTGCACCAGGGAGTTTGAACAATATTTCTGCCATTAAGAGCAGTCATAAATTCTTCCCAGGTTGAAGCGTCAATCATATGATCATCTCTGATTCTTAGAGCTCTCTCATACATGTCGTTGTGAATCTTTTCAAGCAATTGAGGAATTTCATTAACGAGATCTGCCCATTTCATTTGTGATTTTTCACCGTTGTCTCTTCTCACAACTCTAACTTCTTGCTTGTCATAATCCTTCTTACCGAGCTCAAGTCTGATGGGAACACCCTTCAGTTCCCAATGATTGTATTTGTATCCTGGGTTATAATTTTCTCTATCGTCGCAGTAAACTCTCACTCCAGCTGCTTTCAAGGACTTGAATAATTCATTGGCCTTTCCAGTCATTTGTTCTGGATCATCATCCTTAAAAGTAATGGGGACAATAACTACTTAAACTTAAGCAACTCTTGGAGGAATTACAAGACCCTTATTGTCACTATGAACCATAATCATTGAGCCAATAGATCTTGTTGAGAAACCCCATGAAGTTTACCAAACAAATTATAATTAATAATGAATTTAATCAAGAATATTCATGCTATACTTTTGACCAACTTTGTCTTCAAACCAAACATCGAACATCTTAGCAAAGTTCTATCCCAATTAATGAGATGTGGCACCTTGAATACCTCTACCGTTTGCGGGAACATAAAGTTCAACAGTGGTGGTATAGTTAGCACCAGCAAACTTTTCTTCCTCTGATTTTCTTCCCTTGACAACAGGAACAGCTAACATCTCTTTGTAGCAATCTGCATAGTAATCAAGAATACTTAATACCATTTCATCAGCTTCTTCGGTTGTGGCATGGGCAGTGTGACCCTCTTGCCATAGGAATTCTCTAGTTCTAATGAATGGAGTTGGATGCTTAAATTCCCATCTGACAACGTTTGTCCATTGATTCATGCATAATGGCAAATCTCTATGAGAATGAATCCATTTAGCATAACTTGGATACATGATTGTTTCACTTGTTGGTCTGATGGCGATGGGTTCAGCAAGATCAGTTTTACCTGACTTGGTTACCCAGGCAACTTCTGGAGCGAATCCAGCAATATGATTTTACTCCTTACTTAAGGCAGCTTCAGATACAAACATGGGGAAGTAGCAGTTTTAAACTCCGTTTCTCTTGAATCTTGGATCTAAAAATCCTTAAATACTTTCCCAGATAAAGTATGAAAGGGGTCTTAAGATATAACAACCTGAGATTTCATAGTATTCAATCATCTCACTCTTGGTAATAACTTATTGATACCATTTGGAGAAATTTTATTCTTTGGTGTATTCAATACCAATCTATTTAGCATCCTCAATTTTACCTTCATCTTTCTTTGCTTTTGCTGCTCCCTTCTTTACTTCTTCCTTCTTTGGGGCGGCAGCAGCTTCGGTAAGCTTTGAGAAATCAATTATTTCTGGCTTGTGATCAGCCAATTCTGCAATCTTCAAAGCATCAGCTGAAGTGATTGAAGTAGTAGCATCGTTTTGCATTGGATGGAAAGCTACTCTTTTAGCGTCAACAAGTCTTTGATCCAATACAAGATGAATCTTTTTACCAGTATCATTTAGAATTGAGAATAAGTTGACTGATCCTTTCTTAACTCCCAATAAATCTTCCATGACTTATTCGTCACCTCCTCTTAAATTCCCTGAGCCAGCTTTGAAATGAGTAGTCAATGCCTTCATATCGATTTCAGTATCGTGAGCTGCAACAACTAAGTAAATTTAATCCTTCTTCTTTTTGTTTGCTAAGAACAGGTTCTTTGCAAAAACTGAATCAGCATATTCTCCTTCGAACTTTACTTTCTCAAGACCTTCTTTTACTGTTGCAACAGCTTCGTGTCTTATAGTCTATGATAATCGATATAATAAGATCAATTGATTTTACATTGAATGAGATTCCTTTTTCAGTTAGATACTTCTCAGTTGATTCAATATCGCTTATAACTAGGGTTGGTTTTGCTTCTGCCATCTTCAAAAGATTTGTCTTATTTATTAATTATACATCTTAAACATATTCACTAATTAAAATGGGTGGCGGTAATATTTATTATACTAACATAATAATTATGCTCTGTTAATATCCCATTTATTAAATATACTGAAAATAGCCAATCATAAAAATAATTGATTAGATTTTAAAAGGATATTGAATGATCAAATGATAAGAAGTAGAATAGTTAAATAAAAATAGTTAGTGGACATTGATTAATTCATCCTTATGTTTTAAGTAACTGGTGAGTATTGAAAATAAAAGCAAAATTATTCTGAAGACTGATTGTATTAGTAGTGAACATGGCATGCTCAGCTTCAAATCTATTCACTGACGAATGCTCTTGCAAAAGCGTTAAACACTACTTATTAAAACTCTAATCTGTGAAGAACTATCCCTTTTCAATTGCTGAATCTTCATTAAAAATATTAATCAATTAGAATTTAAATGGCATTAAATTAATTCACCTTAAAGAATATTTAGAACAAGTTTAGATGGCATAATTGATGTGATTTAAAGATCATAAGATATTTAAAATATTAGAATTAGAAAGGTTTTTCAGTAAATACTATTGCTAGTTTTATTTTAGAAGGGAATTTATGTATGTATTTTATTTTAAAATATAAGACTCCCCCATAAAAATATATCCAAAGAATCTATCTGATTAAATTTGATTATAATAATAAACTATAAATATTTTTTAAATAGGAAAATAGTGATTTGATTTAAGGTAATCACTAATTATTTAATCATATTAGGAAAAGTATAATTTATAAATTCATTTTATCAAACAATTAGATAAACCTAGAAAGTACTTACTTATCAATTATTCTTTGAATAAGTTGAATAATAAAAATTATCAAATTTGTATCAGAGTTATTTAAGAAAAATTTATGATAGCTTTAATTATTTTATTATATAATTCACTTATTTTAATTTAATTATTTTATAAGAGTTATACTGCAAACACTTAGCTAATGTATAATATAATTGGTATTATAAATATTAAACATTATTTCAACAATTAACTTATCTTATATAATTTTAATAGCTCTTTAAAAAAGAGAACTAATTATTATTGTATTTTAGCTTTATAAGTTTATGATGATAACAAAGTTTGAAGCTAAAAGTAAAAGAGTAAAGGGTCTCTCCTTCCACAAGTACAGACCTTGGATATTAGCCTCCCTACACAACGGAAGCATCAACCTCTTCGATTACAGAGCATCAGTACTCATAGAGAAATTTGAAGATCATGATGGTAAGAAATCATAGAAACTATATAAGCATATAAATTCGCATAAATGCTCATCTATAATGGAAATTTAGGCATAATAAGCATTAATGAACGCCATTATTATTTTTCATTATATCTTGATGATTAATATTGCATTTAGGCCCTGTAAGAGGTGTTAATTTTCATGAAACTCAGCCACTATTTGTGAGTGGTGGTGATGATCACAAAGTTAAAGTGTGGAACTATAAAACCAAGAAATGCTTATTCACATTAAGTGGGCATTTAGATTACATAAGAACTGTAGAGTTTCACAAGGAGCTGCCTTGGATATGCTCCAGCTCAGATGATCAAACTGTGAGAATATGGAACTGGTAGAATAGAAGTGTTATTGCTATATTAACTGGTCACAGCCACTATGTTATGGCTGCAACTTTTCATCCTGAAGAGAATCTCTTAGCTTCTGCAAGTTTAGATTAAACAATAAGAATTTGGGACTTTTCAAAGCTGAAAGAAAAGAGTATGCAAAAGACTGGAAGCAGACCCAATGAAATTTTCGGAGGAACTGAGGTTGAAGTAAAGCATATTATTGAAGGTCATGAAAAGGGAGTTAACTGGGTTGCATTCCACCCTACTTCACGCATAGTAGCATCAGGAGCTGATGATAAAACAATTAAGCTATGGAGATTATTATGAATTCTTACTGTTATAATGAATTTTCTAAAGATCTAAAATAATTAGGATTGATAATTTCACTTACTCCAGTTGGCTCTAAGTCAAGAACTTATCTAGCAAAATGTGCAGCTGTTATGTGATTTTCAAGTTTATAAGTTGTATTCATTGCGTTCTTATAAGCTAGGAATTTATGAGCAGTTTCCATTCCGCAAAGAGTCATAAAGCAACTTAGTTCTGCAACTCTTGTTTTAGCATCTTCAGTTTATTGTCCCTATAAAATATTTAAATCTAACTTTTTCTTACAGTTCCTACAATTCTCTTTCTTTCAAGCTCAATTCTCATTGCAGTGATATATTCACTTATCTTTCTTACTAATTCTGTCATATCTTTTTATTCTTTAGCATTCTTTACAACTAATAGTACTGAGTTTTATAAGCAAACTCTGAATGATTCAAGTGCTCCAACGAAATCACCTTTAGTGGTTTGCTCAATGCCTTAGTTGTATTTTTAGATTAGACTATTAAGTGTTACTGAGACGTATGGAATGTTTCCTGATTGTCTTAGAGTATATAGATTTTATTAAAAAGAATTTAATGAATGAGCAAAATACATTTACAAATTCAATCTCAGTTGCTATAATATAATAATTAAGAAAATTATCTCTAGAAATTTTATGTTTAAAATTATATATCTAAATGAGCATTGTACTTTATACCAATAAGAAATTTACAAAAAATACGAATTAAATTAAAATTATATCAATAAATTAAATTTTATAAAAGCTTCTTTATAAAAAAAGAAAAGAACTTAATTTTGAATTTGCTGAAAATTATTTTTAAACTTTATCAATCAACAAAAAAGGGATACCCCCCATGTGCCTGGAATCGGAAAAGACCCCCCCATGTGTCTGGAATTTTTTGACTTTCGTTCACAGTTCTGGAATCATGAAAAGTTCTCTGTAAAGAAGAAATTTCCAAAACACAATGACTACCGTACCATATAATTCAGCTACCCTAAATTACGATTAAAAAACGAAATTTAAAAAATAATGAAGGATTCATGGAGGAAAATCAGTTAGAAAATCATCATAAAATGCAATTTTATAACATAAACAACATAATTTTTCTCCATGAATCCTTCATTATTTATTAAATTTCGTTTTTTAATCGTAATCTAGGGTTGCTGAATTATATGGTACGGTGGTCATTGAGTTTTGGAAATTTCTTCTTTACAGAGAACTTTTCATGATTCCAGAACTGTGAACGAAAGTCAAAAAATTCCAGGCACATGGGGGGTCTTTTCCGATTCCAGGCACATGGGGGGTATCCCAAAAAAGAGTTAAAATATATAAATATTTCAAAATCCTCTAAAGACATGCAAGATTATGATTAATTAAACTACTGTTATGACAAAAATAAAAATATAGAAGTAAAAGAACTAATTTGATAGGATATTAATAAGTGTTACTACCGAGATCCCCCCCCCAGGGGTACCCCATCCCCCCTCCCATTCCCCATAACCCCCTCCCATTCCCCATACCCCCCCGAACCCCCCCACCCCCATTAAAATACCCCATTTCATATCAAATTTTGTATCTACACGGTCTAAATCGATCTCCTTCTTGACATCTTGATATCATAGACCCTATATTATATATGAAATTTCATTCTCGACATCATAGACCCTATTTTATGAATATAATTTCCTTATAATTTAACATTTATTTTGATCCATGATAGTGTAAATAAATCATATGAATTTTATACTTTGTTAAGTTTCAAGATGTTTGTAAACAATATTACACTTGTCCAAATGAAATATAAATAAAAAAAACTTTATTTATAAAAGTTAAATTTTTATATACTATGATACAAAAATATTTTTAAAAAAGTTTTTGTCCCTTAAATCAACTTCATTCGACATAATTCAAAGAAATAGTATGAGTAATTGTTTAATTTATTTTTTCCTTCTATAATTTTATAAATGATAATGGATAAAATAGTTAAAAGTATGATTTGTGATGGAATAAGGTGGTTGGTGAATTTAAATTCAAATTCAAATAAATCCATAATTATTATTAATATTTGATTGCTTGTTGATTTGTGATGGAAGCTCTTATATATATATATATATATATAAACCCCAATACATATGTGCATAAGAATTTGATAAGTGCGTAAACGAATTTAATTAAATGTGTTAATACGAAAAATAAATTAAGGCTTTTTAACTAAATTTGAAAGTGCCTCTTTAAGGTCCTTAGAAAGCGAGTCCGTGAAAAGCAGCGAATATTGAATCTTGAATTCTCTTAGCACTTAACCGTACCAATTGATTAAGAATGATTAGTCAACTCGAAACAACCTAAAAATCCAGTACCTTTCCCTATTCACTTCCCCTCTTTTCCAACATTTTCCTTCCCCCTACCCTGACAACCCCCTAAAATCCAGTCTTTTGGCTTAAGCCAGAACCCCTTTTTCGACCTTCAAACCTTCTACCCGAAATTTCCATTTTGAGTACCATTAACTTCTAGCGATTCCCTCCTTCACATTTCTCCTCGCCATTATTCAGTTATAGACAGGCAAGGCTTTTGAATTTTAACGGATTTAGCGATTTCGACATTTTTTAAAAAAGCCAATTTTGGATGGGCTCGAGCTCGAAACTTTCTAAAAATTATCATGGCTCTTCAACCACCCATCACCTTGAGACTTAAAGCTGCTAGTTATGTTAGTAACAGTGAATTATATCTACAAGAAGTGCAATTTTTCTAGCTAGCTCTAAATCCGGAGGATAGAGACGAAAGTGTGAAAAATCTCTCAGTAAATTTGCAAAAATCCAATCCAAATTTTAATAATCCAGCTATTTAGTATTAAAATCCAGTCGAACTAATCATTAAAATCTACCATAAACTAGATGAATCCAGCCCCTGGATTTTAGATGGCTTCTAAGACTGACCCTCCTCAACTTCTCAATAAGTAAGCTGGTAAGCTCAAATCTTTGATATTACCTTCTATTTAGAACCTATTAATGATTAGCAGGTGCCAGAACTGGTACCCGAACAAGAAAACTTACCTCAGATTTTTGAAAATCTACTAGCCAATGTAAATCTTGAAAATGCGGGTAAACCTAAAGGTATAAAATCTGAATATAAAAATGCACAAGACAGTGCTAAAATCAATCGTGCAAAGGAATTTCTGCACTAAAACAACTTTAATTTAAGTTTGATGCTGGAGCAGGTGGATTTTGCAGGCTTTGAAAAGACTAAGGATTTTAAGTAGTCGTGAGAAAGTATTTAATTAACAATAAACCCAAGTAAGTG
>ARYC01022453.1:0-18541 GCA_000711775.1 Oxytricha trifallax
GAGAGAAGAAAGCATTGAAAGCTTAAGATATAACGTTTGCAGAGATTCCAAACTATCCTGAAATCTCAGTGACTAATTTATATGACGATGCAATGAATGACCAAGAGGATCTGCAGTACTTGCCAACTAAGAAGCAGTTGTCTAACAAACTACCTGAAAGAAATTATTTCTTTGGTATACTTGCAACAATCAAAGGTGATTACTTTAAAGAAATTATTCAAGAATCTCATAAAAAGAGGTGTAGCATCTCTCCAGAAGATAAGGACAAACAGGGGATCAAGATAAGTGAGAGCTGGCTATAAGAGCTGCAGAAGCACCCATATATTTCAAGTAAGATTTGTAGCTTAACTCTTTAGAAAAATATGGTACAGGCATCTTCTTGATGAAGGAATAGAGCAAGCTTCACAGAGAGCAAAAGTCGCAGACAAAGTATGAAGACAGCAAGAGACTTTATTCAAATATTCAGCCACCAGAGTCAATGAACATAGATGCTGGAGCTGGCAGCAAGAGAAGAAACTTAGGAGGAGGGAAGCAAGAAATAGAAGAAAAAAAAGAGAAGCCAGCTCCCTCTAAAGAATTTTAAATGTGACTTATATATTCATTAACTTAACTACAAAACTTATTTATATACACTCACTCTCCCTTCTTTAACACACTTTTAAGCCAACAAATTATCTACTCTCTTCGCTGAGCTCTTAATAAAGTCTACTGTATCGATAGGTAGGTCATGCATCAAGTGATATAGCAGCAGTTTCTTGTAATGACCTTTTAATATTCCCAGTAGAACTCATTCCATTAAACTATGGACTGTAAGGTAAGTTGAACACTGGCGTTATTCTAAGTTATTCATAACTCTTCCTTGTTTCTTTGGTATTATGAACAGAAAAATTATCAACGAACAGTATAATCTCTTATTCAGGGTACTTCTCTCTCAGCTGTTCTAAGAATTTATATACTACTCTGTCTTAATAGAGCGAGGATGAATAAGATAAGTTTCTAAACCAGTATCCTCGCTAATTCCTCCAAGAATAGCCATTGTTTATACCTTGACTTTCTAGTCATATACTTCTATGTTGCTATGCCTCTTATACCAAGACTTCTAAAGGAAAGTGTTGAATGTAACACAGCCTCGTCAGCATGAATAAACTTAATATTATTCTATTAGGCTCTCTGCATTTAATTATAAATATAATTTAAGTTGTTGTTGTAAAATGGCAAAGTGAAATCAATGACTCTCTTGATACGATTTACACCTTTGTAAGAGATACCGTTTCGTTTATAAATGTTTGCAACAGACTATGCAGAGATCTTCAACTCAGGGAACTGGCGATGAAACATAATAGCTCGTTAGTCGAAAAAGTGAGCCCAATACTTCAAAGTTTTATCATTAATAAGATAGTCAATATGCTTCTATAGAAACTTAGACTTCCACTTAGGCTAAGAATTCAAATATTATTGCTTTAATACACAGCTTTCAAGCAGTGAAAACGAACAGTTGAGGGACTACGCTTTAAGAGCAGTGCAATAGACTTATAGTTCAGTACTGGTTTGAGATATTCACTATACATATCACATCCATAACGCAGTTTAAACACTAAATCTATATACTCTTCATCATAAATAGACCCCAAAAGTTTAATTTTAGTCTCGCATTTAATTAATAACCCCAACCCCTAACAAATTCCCTACAAATCAAAGCACTTATAAACCTCATTAAGGAGTTTTGGGGTTTTGATTGCTCCTTATTTTGTCTAAGTTGCATAGTAGAATATTCCATCTAAGGAAGAATCTTCGCAATTGCATCAAAGTAGGGTAGGACTACAAAATCTATGAAACCTATCTAACTTTTTGAGACATTTGTAGTTTTCCTATCACAAAGAAGTGTGATATCCAAGCCCATTTGTCTTTCTTTATCTCCCTACGCGAAGAACTCTGAAAGAATTTTGAACGCCCAAATCTTGCACAATTCGTAAGGCCTAGCTGGGTTTCCTATATCGGCGGCATGAACTAGCGCCTTCATGATATCTGGCTTGTATTTAGCTGCAGAGGGATCAAAGTCTTCCTTTCCTGGCATAGCCTTGATTTCTCCCATAAACTAGAAATGTTTTGTCATGTCTGTATATAAAATGTTGTCTACAATGTGCTTTCGCATCTTGTTATAGTCATCTGACGAGAGAACATCAAACACATTACACTACTCATCTCCATCAATTAAGAAAAAGAATGTGGCTGCATGATGGTTTTCAAGAACAGCTTAGTCGTTATACAGCAAAGCTAGCTTCGATCGAGTTTTAGTTTCGAAAACATTATTATTGCCTGGATGATCGACATCATGAGCAGCTGAAGATATGAACAAACTGGCCATTTCGAAAGCATTTAGTTTGCACATCTCTTATGAGTTACCTCCCTAATGAATACAATAGAAATACACATTTTGCACTACATCAGCTGCATGAATGGCTGTATGATAGTGGTTCTCTGATCTGTAAGTGGCTTGAAGCTTCAAAGAGAGTGTCTGAAATTTAATTGGATCGAATTTCAGGGAGCTTTACATTTCGAACTTTTAGAAAGTGTACTATAACATGAAGTAAAGGGAATTTTGCTTTGTCATTCTATGGAGATCGAAGGCGTTGAAGTTATTACTATTGATCTGCTCTTCATAGTCCATTATTTCTTTCACTGAATAATCACCAGGGGTGAAAGTTTATCTAGGATCAATTAAAATTATGTAAATAAGTGTATTATGAAGAAAAAAAATATATTGGGTTTTTAGTTAAGAAAAGTTTACTACTTCTAGTATTTTAATTAAGACTATTGAGAGAAAAACAATATAAACAATATTTTTTATTTCTTCGAAAATATATTTAGGATCAACTAGAAGTCCATCAGAACTGATATTATCTTGATGTTTTGAATTTTAAGCATTATTATTAAAAATTTAACTTATCCAACTATTTATAACGCTCGATTCTATCCCTTAATCGTAAGTTAGATTTTTTTAAGTTTTTGAGAATCTTCTATTTGCAAGTCCGCCGTTTTAATTTGCTAGTAAACTATTAGATATTTGCAAGAAATCGTTTTTAATCACATGCAAGCACCAATTTAATTCCCTCGGATTTTACAGATTTTCATTAAAAGTTTAGAGGATGTATATTACCTTCTCTTTATAAGTTTTGAAATTTTCTTTTGTCACTTTTATAGGCTTGATGTGATTCCCCTGAAATTTTGTAAAGAACTTGAAATATCAGTTTTTATATATGAATTTTGAAACATGATTTCACAACTTACCTTAGCCACACAATTGGAAAGTAAGAGATGATATAAGAAAGGAAATTTCAAAATGCATCTGAATCTTATAAACCCAATAATTATTGGGGTCGTTGTGAACATCTCAATTATATACAGAGCTACAGCAAGCAAACTTAGCAGTATATCTAAAGCGATTTCTTTCTTGCCAATTACAGTCTATAATTAAAATTTATGTGAGCAAGTTATGCTTCCAAATCAGAGTATGCAAAGGAAATTCTAATTCATTAAAACTCAAATATAAATCAAATGTTTAATTTCTTACTTTCTGTTATTGAGATTTCGTGGAGAATATAGATTTCCCTATAATCTCAATTACAATTATAATGAGGAGGATGAGCTCTATCAAATCGTAGGGTCTATCTGTTAAACTGTAATTTCGTTCATTTCTTTCAAATTAAAATGCTCCATCTTTCTCATACTCTCTGTGCAGCATTTTTTTAATAAATGTAATCTTACTCAGGATACTGAATAATAGTAATAGCTAATTATTAATAGGTAAATTAATTAATAAAAGCATAAGCATGCCAATAAAAACATCGAAGAAATAAAAGAGGCTCAGCACAGCAATAAACGAGATGTAACCTCTATGATCGAATAAATTCTTCCCATTCTCTGTTTTATTCACTCTCACTGAATTCGATCCGTCGTCATGCAACACTGGGCTAATAAACTCACTTCAAATATATATTTTTTTAATAATTTGTTAGCAAAAGTTTTCATTCATAAAATATATTGAATTTATCTATTCTTTGAGAACTTGAAAGTAACTAATGCTAACCATTAGATTTATATAGGGTTTAATTGGTCACATCACTCTTATGAACACTTTAGGTAGACATGCTAAAACTTATAATTCTTAATTATATTGCTGATTAATATTCCCAAACTAAAACTATTTAATGTGGAGAGACATTAAATATATTTATGAAATTCAGCTTTTACAGTAAATAAAGTAAGAAATTGATTTTAAAAGTATTATTATTGCTGCTTCAGAAATTCAACTTAATTTAAATAATAAGTGTAATTTTTGTTTGTTCAAAATGAATTATTTTATTTATGAAACTTAAATATACTTAGTTGATTATTTTTATATCTTTAAAAATCGAAAAATTTTTTTTAAAAAATTGAAATAAATACTACTTTATAAAATTTATGCTCAATTAATTGATTGACTGATAAATAATTTCATATTTACAGATTAATATATTCAATCGCAATAATCATATATTTCTGCTAATTCTTAAATTAACATATATAAGCAGATGTAATTAATTTTTTTGCTTTTTTATTTACAATATCGTAATTTTGAAGCAATCTACATCTAAATATTTTCTAAAAAGATTAAAAATATAATGCTTAATGAAATATGATTCAATGTCTATGTAATTACTTGTTTTTATAATATAATTAGAGTCTTTGTGAATTTCTCCAATATGATATGCTTTTAAAGTAGAACTTAATGTTAAATTTATTTCATAAAATATATGATAATGATTTGTAATTGTTATTAATTTTAAAAACTTAATGTGAAGGTAGTATTAGGGTATTAAACTGTTTAAAATTGCGAATTTCTCAAAAAATGGTTTATATTTCAAATATTTATTTTTTTCTCAACAAAGTTTACTGTAACTAAACTAAGAGCAGCTCCCAAAATGCCAAAAGGAGTCATAGCACACAACACTAAAATTCCCCAAAATATAATAACTATCGTCCATTTCCATCCACTTCTATTCAAAATTCTATCCAAAAACAAATAGAAAGCACCAATTGCTACTATACAACAGAAAGATATAAGCATGGTAGTTACTGGCAAGAGAAGAAAAGAAATTAATAGAATTAGAAATTGTATAAGCATTGACTGATAGGTTGCGAATGTATACTTGCAAGCAAATATTATATAGGAGGGATGAGGGAAATGGGGGGGGGGAAGTTTCCTGCCCCAAAATTTTATATGCACCCAAGGGGGGAAGTTTCCTGCCCCATACATAAAAATTTGTAATTTTTATAATTTTCAAAGAATCTTTATCATCAATTATGATATTTAATTTAGCTTCAAATATCATTTCTACCTTGATAATAAATTTAATGAAAATTACATTAATTAATAAAAAAAACTTAATTTAGCCTTGTCAGTAATATATAATTTGATAAAGAATAATTATGTACCTTGAAAATTATATAATAATAAATGTTGTATAGTACATGGTTATGGTTATTGAAATTGAAATTTATTTGTTTCTATTTAATTTATTGCAAAAACATAAAATTTAATGTTGGGGGCAGGTAACTTCCCCCCCGGGAAGTGTAATATAAAGAAAAGAATTACAGTATAAATCGAGTAAATTAACATGGATATAGATTGAATTACATAAAAATAAAATTTATATTTCCCTAAATATGTTGAAGAAAAAGGAGTGACCTTTGCTTGAATAATCTTCTCCACAACATCCACAAAAAGAATGGTTACACATGCTACAAGTATAAGTCTAGCAACCAGCATAGCAAAGCTCAACTGGGGTCCAACAATTAGGGCATTTGTTGTATCCATAAAGTAGCATTGAGTTCTTAAATTCTTAATTTACTTTCTCTTAACAAGATTAACCTTGATGTGCTTTAAGATTACTAAATAAATGAGCAATCTCTAAAAAAGAACAATGAAAAAAACTAATAAATTTTTATAAGATGACAAAAGCCGCAGAAATCTCTTCTACAAACCTAGCAGCTTTAAAACTAAAAACTGCTAATATTTGAGATTTCACAAATTGCTTAACAATTATCGTATGGACAATACATCTTTGTGTCACTCTTTAATATTTCCTTCTTGTCTAAGATTTTTTGAAGTTATTCATACCTAACTGGATCCATATATTTTTCCATATAAGATGTGTGAAATTTGAAATTGCAACCATATTGAGGACATTTCAAGTATAAATCACTCGCTTCATCTGATATTTTTTAGCAACTTACATAACTAAGAACCTTAAAATAAACAAAGATAAACTTATTTATAATGGGTCCATTTTTAACATTCATGGATGAAATTGTTTAACAAAAAAGGGAATGGTATAGATATTAAGAGGATAAGAAAATACCACTAAAATTATTTTTTTTTCTCAAATAAAATTAATTACATAACTTGAAGTACATTAAGTGCAGAAGAAGTGTTTGCACTCTAGGTACAGTAAGTTTTTATTATAAAGTAACTAATGTTATAAAAATCAAAAAGAAAACATAATAAAAGTTTGCCATTGGAACTTAGTCATAGCAAATAGCGCAGGTAAATGTTTGTTAAATCGCTGATAATTAATCTATTTTTGGAGTTTACTTTTCTGTCAGGTTAAAATTTCTAAAGTCAATTGCATTTGTATAAATTAACGTTAGTTATTTATTTTATTTTAATTTAAATTTATATCAGAATATCTCAATGGGGTTAATTAATCAAAATGACTATAATATACAATTCTTTAATTTAGATTATTAAATTAACATCCTTCAAAAATATCTTCTTTTGATGTTTGACCTCAATTCTATACTATTAATTTATTACGTTTCGCTGACTTTATTTCCCAATAAATACAAAGCTTCTTCTCTATGATTTATATAGGATTCATCACAAAATTAGCATAAATCTTTGTCTCTATTATTCCTAATCATCGTAAATTTTGGAGTAAATCTATGAAACGTGGGATTTACATTCGTAATATTCTCTGACAAATTCCAATCAAAATAGGTGTAGAGAATTGTAATAATTTAATATCTAATTTAATTGGTGAATTATTTTAAAAAAGATTATTACAAAAAATATGTAGGCAGAGGCTGCATTATACAAAATATTTTTGAAAGTATTCCATCTAGAAGGAAAAACTTGCTTTTTCAAGGCTCCCATATAGGGCCCAGTATTGTTAATTACTTATAATTATTACTTTTCTTTGTCATCAACAATAAAATATGCGAACCCATCTTCTTATTAATCAAAACTACTGTTTAACTTTTCACTTGCATCGCCGTGATTTAAGTTTCTTAACTTATATTACAATTACTATCTTCGTTCTTTAAAATATATACAATTATTTAAGAATCAAAATTTAAAGATTCAATTAAAGATAAATTTATTTTTTCATTTTCTTAATGCTATAATTGAACTTATTCCTTGTATTTATAACTTCTTTAATTAAATGGCTGTTACAAACTGCCATATTTTTGCTAAAAATCCCTATCTTAAGATATTTTATCTAATTCCAGTGAACAAATTTATTGTTTTTATTGATGTTTTAATCTTAGAAATCTTTTGCCTTTATCTGTTTCCAAAAATGAATTATTAAGAAATTCATAATAAATTATTAAGATTTCAAATTCTTATCGAAAATGATTTGAATATATTTAAAATAAAAATGGCTGGGTAATTGGATTATAGTCTTCTAATTCCATTTATTGAAGAAATGTATTAACATTTATATTGAAGTCAGGGCAATCTTTATACTTTGAGTTTCTAGGTTCGTCGCACTAATTCATTTTTAATTTTTGATAAGGATAATTATTTATCAATAGGATTTAACAGAAATATTAATAATTAAATTGACAAAAGATATTAAAGCTATTTATTAAGTATTTAAATAAAAATTCAATTAATTTATTTCACTTTTGAAAGATTTGCAATATAATCTTGAAAATATTAAAGATAATTCGAAATTTCTTTTAAAAAAGTGTCACATTAATAAATATACAGTTTTATCACATATTTCATATATACTTTGGTTAATTATAAGACATCATTTTCATACTTTAATCATATTATTTTTAATCCATCTATTTCTAAAATCTATGCTCTAATTATTCCATCTTCTCTAGTGATATTAAGTGCTAATATTTAGTTTATAAGCTCTAATTAGTTAAATTGGATAATTTACAGGGAATTGCAATAGAGTAGCCAGAATTAATATCAAACTCCATAAAATTAATGCAATGAAATATATCACAAATTTAATAACCAAGTAAAGGCAACACTATTATAGGAATACATTCGATTTGGGAAAATGAATTAAAATTAAAATTAATTAATTATTAATTACCTTCAGTTATGTTTTTGGAAAATGTCTCCTAACCCTAACAATATATACACTCTGGATAGCGCATTAAAAATGAGACGGTGGTTGTTATTGCTATATTGAATTTATCTCATTGATTAAGCGAGAAAAACTCCTTTTACTATTTTTGGGAGTTAGCTTAAAATCAAAATATCTCGCTTCCTGGGATGATTCAGGAATATTGCCTATAGTAAAGTCCAGCTTAAATTGCGGGATCTACAGTAGAATCCATTAATTTTTTTAATTTTAAATCACTTTGAATTTCATAATTGCCATGATTTTAATATTTAATTAATTTAATTTTAATTTAATTTCCCAAATCGAATGTATTCCTACAATATTTACTTTTAGATATTGGTTCAAAGAATTAAATTAACTTATAGTAATTTAATGAATCAAAAAGTTAACCTAGAAATATTTGAAAAGTGTAGATTATCATCAAAATAGGCAAGAGAATTAAGCCAATTAAGGCTTTTATCTTAAAATTGTTGATATTATCCTCTTTCGTGGCATGATCGTAGTAAACACAGCTAGATAACTAAAAGATTTAGGGTTGGTGATTTGGATGATTGATTGACAAGCCACAAATCCAACACCAGTTTAGAAAATAATTATAATTTATAACAAAATGAGTTTGCTTTACAATTTTTGCAATTTATATGGATGCACCCATCAGTTTTTTCAATTAATATGTAACATTTAGGACATGGTCTAACATAAAATTAAATAAAATGAAAATTTAGATTCTTATAATAAGTTAAAAATTTACTGGCTAATCATTTAGGATTCAAAGTCTATCTTATCACATTTAATTTCAGTATTCTTTCGTTCTAATCTTTAGTCATAGCATTACAAGCATTTATCATGCATTCCATAAGAACGAGCATCATAAAATTGAATAACATTTTCACAATCAGGAATTGAACAGAATTTCTTATTTTAACTTAGCATAACCTCTCTATTCACTTTAAATTTGCTATATTTTTGGTATAATTCTTATGGTAATTAATCTTTCAAAAGAGAATCACTTAACTCTTTATTACATCCACTATAGGGGCATTTAATTGATTACATCAATCCTGTTTGAAATATGCAAACTTTTGCGTATTCCACCAAAGAATGTTTGCAAATCATATGATTACATTTTTCGATTTTTATAAAAGCATTGATTTCATGAGAGCAGTAACAAATTTCACAAAACATCATAAGGAGAGAATTTTCATTATCATTTAGATTATAATTGGGATAATTCCCACATGTTATTTAAATTTAAATTTTAAAATAACAATTACTTTTTTAGTTTCTCTTAGATATAATTTTTGATTATCTAAAAAAATAATTAAAATACTTCTATTTTTATATTATTTGCTTCCAACCTAAATTATTCAAATATTCACAGTCTATTACATTTTCCTTAAGAACAGTTGCTGTTGTTAATACTTCTTAAGTTTATTTTGATTTAATCGATCTGCTTATTAATTATTAATAATTATAATTGAAAGTCATATTTTTTTAATAAATTATTTATAAGCTTCTTTTCTCAAAATAGTATAAGAGTGAGTTATTTTCGGACTTTAAGCTGTCACTTCTTAATGGCTAGCTTAATTAATTACTCTGTGAATCAAAATTCATATAAATTATTTATTATAGTAATGTTACAAGTATTTTTAGATTAATCACTTTTAAATTAAATTATTCTCTATAAATTACCTTATTCTATTTAATGGGAGAGTATTTATTCATAAAATCCCCTCAAATTTTGAATTATATATTTTATAATAAAAAACTGACATTTCCTAAAAGCAAAATCAGATTGTAAATTTATAAATACCTTTTCAGATATAAACTTTTTTTTTTAAATTAGCTATTTATAAAAAAATTAAACATTCTAAATATATAATAAGTCAAAGATATTTAATTCTATTAAAAATATGAACTGTCTCAGGTTTATTAAATTTTATGTAATATATTGAAATGTTAAATAATTTGTAATAAAAAATACTTTATTATACCAAAATTATAATCTATAAAGTTAATTTTATATTGTTGGAAACATTTTATAATTCAAAATTTAATTAAATTATACAAAAGCAGGTATGTAAAATCATTAATTATAACCATTAAGCTTAAAAATATGAATGATTCTAAGAAGATATATTTTCTCTAGTAAACCCTAATGAGAATATATAAATTCTAATGAGAGGAAAGCATATTTTGATTATGAACTATCTTTTACTTTTTTAATTTGTATCATATAATTTATTTATTTAGTAAAATAAGGTTATAATTTTATTGAATTATTTCCACAAATGAACTTAAAATAGATTTATAATTATGGATTTAATTTTCATTTTTTAATTAATATTACAATAGTATTGGTCGAATTTTGATGGACTTATTTATACTTATAGCACAAAAATAGAATTTATAGGCACATTTATTTATCATTTCTTTACAAGATTTTGCTTCTCTATGTCATAGTTATATAAATTATTGAAGTATTTGTTTAAATATAATTAATATTAGTCATCATCTTCTTGTTTAACATTAGTGATTTTTTCTCTTGAATTCCATTTCATTTAGGTATTGTATGAACTAATGTTCAATTTATAAGCCATTACGAGCTAATAGGGGTAGAGAATGGGGTAGAGTGCTAATCCAACTACGAAAAAGAATATTACCCATATGATTATTACAAGAAAAAAGACCGGCAACATTAAAATTTTACATAGACAGTGCCAATGATACTTAGGCTCGAGAGCTTTTATTGGTGCATCAAAGTTATTATCAATAATAAAAGTATCTTATAAATATATAAAATTTATCAGTAATGTACTTAAAGAAAGTAGCCATTGTAAACAGCAGCATTATGAAAGGCAAAAATATCATTATGGAAATATATCTGCATTTATACCTTCTTAGAGTACCATTTCTTTCAGCATTTTCATATTAATTGCAGCTTGACATTTGTAGTGGTTAGTATTTATGATTAATATGGCCCATTGGAAGTCCACAGATCCAACACCAGTATAAATTTAGTTGAAATTATAAAAAATGGTAGCATAGTCTTTAATATACTGAGTGGGAGTCGCATTTTTTACAATTCATATGTTTACATCCTTCATTCTTTTCTATCGGCACACCGCATGTAGGACAGGGATGAGCTTTTATCTTGTAGAGCCATTATTTATATAAGTCATCGTCCTGCTTCTTGCAACTCAAGCCTTCATGCCAAGCCAGCATACAATCATAGCAGAGATCAGCCTTGCAAGACCCACATTAAACTTTCTTGCTTTTACTAACATCAATCTTGTCAAAAATAAATTCACAGCCTGGAGTATTGCAAAACTTTTTATCTTTGCTCATTAAGACTTTGAAATTCATCTTAAACTTCAAGTATTTGTCATACAATTCAGATGAAATCTCTCGCCTTAGTTAATTATCAGATATAATGATGTCACATCCTTATTAGGGGCATTTCACTTTATGCCCTTCTCCAGACTCTTCTATTCTCACTCTTGCATACTCCAAGAATCCTTCTTTGCATACTATATGATTGCATTATTCGATTTCTATGTATTAATCGTAGTCATGATCCATGTAACAAATGTCACAAAAAATCTGGGGCTTGTCTACAATATTACCATTTCCTTCTATATTTCCATTTGGCGTGACGAATTAATCATATTCACTTGGCTACCTAAAGAGAGACCCTAACGATAGTATTGTGTTTTTCTTTGTTTTTTAGTTTTAGCTTTGATTGCTATCGTTTCTGCTCAATTAAGGCGAAGTCAAAGGTTACTGCAATAAGGATGAATTCATTTAAAACTTTAATAATTTTAAGATTTATAACTTTGAAAAGCTCAATTTCTCTTGAAATAGAAATTAAAAATTTCTCGCTCAAAAATATAATAAATAATATAAATTATTTGTTTTTATTATAATAGTTTGAATTTTGTAATAGTAAAATCTAATATTTTTTTTAATATGATAAAATCATATTTGCAAAGATATCATAATTAAGATTTTCACTAATTTATCATTGAAAGATATAGTTTTGGAGTTATTATATAAATATATAGACAAATATCTTTATCACAAAATTCAAAAAAGTTAAAAATGAATTACATACAAGACAATTTGGCAATCTTTGGATTGGATAAAGATAAATTAATGAATTTTCTTGGAAATTTGTTTTCATGGAAAATAGCTGGAGGGCTTCTTGCACTATATTTAGCTTATGGTTTGAGTGTGGTTTTCATGTTCCATCTCAGAGCTGGCTTGAATGAGAGAAAAGGAAGAAATTATAAGGGAGAATTATCTAAGAAAAAATTCAACTTTACTAAAGTGGATAATGAAAAAGTAAAGTTAATCTTAAATAGTACTTTGAGGTAACTCAGAGAATTTTAAATAAGAGGCAAAATAACTAGCGTAGAGATTGTTACTGTTTACTCATAAAGAGCTTATACTATTGGGAAGGAGCTTTGCTACGTTTCTGAGGAATTTTATGATCAAGCTTTGGAAATAGCTCAACAAAGAGATATCTAAATGCAGGAAGCTAGAAAAGCTTAAAATTTTTCAAAGATTGGACTGCTTCACGGTATACCTATGTCCTTCAAAGACTAGCTTTAAGTAAAAGGTGTCAATAAAACAGACTGCACTTCTGCATTGGTAAATAACATATCAAAAGAAGATGCAATTCATGTTCAGTGCTTAAGAGAACATGGTGGTATACCTTTTATCAAATCTAACATGCCTCAATTAACTGTAAGTCTTCACTCATCAAACTCGATCTTTGGCTAAGGTAAAAACCCCTATGATCATGAAAGAGCGATAGGAGGTAGCTCTGGAGGTGAAGGTGGTCTTATTTCAACTAGATGCTCGCCAGTTGGTTTTGGGACAGATACAATGGGAAGTATCAGAAATCCTGCACACTTCTGCGGTGTTTCAGGATTCAGACCAACACCAGATAGAATAAGTTGGTAAGGATGTGGGTTGACGATAAAGAGTGGAATTGCTAACAACCTTGTTATTATTTTTTATTATATGAATGGCCTATAAACAAATGATTAATCCATGTATTGGGCCACTTGCTTATTGCGTTGACGATCTAATCCTTACTATGGAAGCCTTACTGAGCAAGTAGATGCATGAATTAGATGACTTTAGTGCTCCAATCTTTTTCAATTAGTTAAACCTTGACCATGCCTTAAATAAAAAAAGATTCAGAATTGGATTCTTTGATTCTATATCGTCACATCCAACTACTCCTTCAATAAGTTTTTATCAATTATCATATATAATTTTACTAATCTTCAATTAAAAGATCTGTATTGCTAGCCAGAAAAGCTCTTGAAAAACAAGGTCATACTTTAGTACCATTAAATATTCCAGATAAATTATGGAAAGAAATCTAAGATGTTTAGGGCATTAGTATCATTTGTGTAATTTATCAAAATTAAATAAGATTAACAGCAGAAACTTATTTTTATCATGGGACCTATGGCTCATCCCATCATTCAATTCTATTCTGAAAACTATGAGAAACCTTAGAAAGCAGCGCTTCCCTTTCTTTGGTATTTCAGAGCTCCTGATCATGTTTTATTTTTAGATATAATTGCATAAATTTTTAAAGTATATTTTTCATTAAAGAGTTCAATTCATTCAATCAGTTTTTTATTGCATAGTTATAGGTGTATTATTTACAATTTAATATGTTAAGTGGGTTCTCAGACTACTCATTAAAACATTTGCAAGCAAGAGACAAGCTGAAGTCTTAAAAATGGTCAAGCCTTATACAGTTATGGAATTAGATTTAGTTTATAAAAGAAAAGAGAAATTGATAAAGGAACTTCAGCAAATGTTCTTCAAAGACATGAAACTTGATGCTATTTTATGTCCAGGATTCTCTACGGCAGCCTATAAAAATGAAGAACAGGATGCTCTTGGATTTTAATTGGATTATTACCAACTATTCAATTTATTGCATATGCCATGTGGTCTAGTGCCTGTAACGCAGGTCTAGTCTGGGGAGGATTTAAGCTTTTTTTTTACACTTTTATTCTAATCGGATAAAATTTGAATAATTGCCAGATAATAGTTAAAAAATAAAAAATTATACTTATAATATATTTTCAAACATTATAATTGTTGACTTACCGAAGCAAGAAATTTTTTATAGATTTTTTTCCGCTTTGGGAATCATAGTAAATTATAATTTTTTTAATAATTATGTTGCTATTTATTAAAAAGCGCTTTGTAATAACTATTATTTATTAATTAATTAAATGTGCATCAGAAATATATAAAAAGTTGCTTGATTTATAATTTACTAATATTGCCATGCATATATCCAATCAAAATTATGACATTTAAATAATCTTACTTTTATTCATTTTTAATGGAGCTTTTCATGCTTAGTGATATTATAGTAAAATTGATATCTCATTTTGTCAAAAGTTGTCTTTTTTTTATTTGTCTGTTTTTAAATAAGAAGTTTTTCTAGAATATTTTCATTTATCTCTTTTATATTATTATATTTCAAGTCATTAAACACAACTTTCCAAAGCGAGAAATTTTCTATTATTTTTTTTCGCTTTAAAAATTTATAAAATTTATGAAAAAGAAATGTGCACTATTATATCTGTGTATTTTATTTTTACAATCTAGCGATTTTGTAAATTTAAGCTGAATATTATAAAATTGGATGACAATTATCAAGACGGTATAAATGATGCTGTTACTAAGGGTATGAGAAGAAGCGCACAAGGAAGCGATGGATTAATAGATATATATAAAATACCGATTAGTTAAAAATAATTTTTGATTACCTATTGGTGTTTAATTGGCCACACCAAAGTGGAAAGACGAAGAATGTCTGGCTTTAATGAAGATAAACCTATATATTTACAATATCTTATATTTTATTTCAAATAGATCAATAAATTATTTTTCTATAAAATTAACTGTTTACTTGAGGATGCGGTTAACTTTAAGGTTACTCCAGAGAGATATTTTAAGAGAACTCCAATCGAAAACTTATCTAAAAATTGAGAGAAATATGAGATGGGATTGAAACAATATTTTTAAGAAACTTTATATATTCACTTAATTTCACAATTCAAAGTTAATTTACTTTACTCATGCTTAAATAATTTCATCAAAACTTCCCTTTAAAAATGTGATCCAAATTTCCCTTAGCTTTTATAATAAAATTTTTATAAATTAAAAAATTATTATTTGAAATAATAATTGATCAATATTGATAATAATTTATGCATGAAACTATAACTATTTTAGTAAAATAATGATTAAATATTAATAAATCTAAATATAAACTATAATGAGTAATAACTTTGACATTAAATATATTTAATTGCAAATCTCTAAAAACGATTTTAATTATAATTTAAACTTTTAAATTAATATCAATAATTTTCCATTAATTCAATTGTCTATCACAAATTTATAATTATGTTCAAATTTATTTTTTTAAATAAAAGATTAAGATATTCATTATAAATATTCAAAATACTTAATCAAGTTACATTATTTATTTAGAAATATTTTAATTCTATAGAAAATTTTATTATTGCTAAGATATTTATGATAAAATTTTATGGATTTATTGTTATTTGCAAAATATTAAAATCAAGAGCAGATATAACTTTTTAAAACTTGAATATCTTGATATCGAACTCATTCATATAACTTAAATTAAAAAATTATATGTGAAAATAAGTTTACTTCATTTATGGATAAATGAAGTTGTATATTTAATAATTAATTTTTCAAACTTTTTTACCTATTTTAAGTTTAAAAAGAATTTTAAATTGCATTATTTAACTGCAAAAGCATTATATATTTACTAAACTTAAATGAACAAAAATAGTAATTAATTGATAAATAATCACTTTAGAATTTAACTTTAGATTTATTTACATAATTTTGCCATTAAATGCATTATTTAATAGAAAAATTAAAGATTTTTAAATAGGTAATATCTTTGATAATAAAGATTCAAACATTTTTTCACTAAAATTATCATGCCTTTTTTTATAGAAATTTTAGTTAATAAATATAATTAACAGTTATAAATTTTTTTTCTTAACAAAACAAAAATGAACTAATTACAATCCTTTTTAGAAGGTTTTACCTTATTTGGATTAGAAAAGCATCAAATATTAGATTTCCTTAGAAATGCATTATCTTGGAAAATTGCTGGAAGTATCTTAGCACTTTATTTCGCCTATGGTTTTAGTGTAGTTTTTATGTTCCATTTTAGAGCCATTTTAAATGAAAAAAAAGGAAGGGAATATAAGCAAAAAATTGATAGGAAAAGATTCGACTTTATTTAAGTTGATGGGGAAAAAGAAAAGTTAATCGTAAATAGCACTATTAGAGAGCTCAGAAATCTTTAAATAAAAGGCAAATTAACAAGCGTTGAGATTGTAACTGTTTACTCATAAAGAGCACACACCATTGGGAAAGAACTTTGCTACATCACTGAGGAATTTTATGATCAAGCTTTAGAAATCGCTTAACAAAGAGACGTATAAATGAAAGATGCTATAAAAAATCAAGATTTTTCAAAGATAGGACTACTTCACGGTATACCTATGTCATTCAAAGATTAGCTGTAAGTAAAAGGGATTAATAAGACCAATTGTACATCAGCATTGGTAAATAATATTTCTCAGGAAGATGCAATTCATGTTTAGTGCTTGAGAGAACATGGCGGTATACCATTCAAAACCCCAAAACCCTTTCAGTAGTTTGATTGAGTTTTTGATTGATAAAAGTAGACTATTAGTGCATACTTTATTAGGGTTTTAATAGGGTTTATGTAGGGGTTTAATGTTTAAATATTAGTATTTTAAGTGAGTATATGCGAGGTTTGGGGTCAGTTTATGACAGTGAGTATATAGATTTATTGTTTAAGTTGCGATATGGATGTGATGAATATAGTGAATAACTCAAGCCTGTTCTGAATTATACGTCTATAGCAAGGCTACTCCATAAATCTCCAGCAACTGTGAGGTCTCACTGTCTATTAGCATTGAATTTAAAGAGATAGCATCTTAATTCTAAGCCTAAGAGACCCTTAAAATTTTAGCAGCATCATATTGAATATCTTATTAATGATAAGACTCTTAAATACTGGGCTCATTTCTCTCTAGCCTAGAGGGCTGTGATGTTTCATCGCCAATTTCCTGAGCTTCACATCTCTGCTTAATCTATAGCGAACATATATAAAAAGAATGGAATATCTTACAAGACAGTCAATCGCATTAAGAGAGTGATTGACTTTAATGTTCCATTTTATAAGGATAATTTAAATTATATATATTCGATTAAATGCAAAGGTCTTAAGAGCATAATATAAAGTTCATACACGCTGATGAGGCAGTATTCACCTTTAATACCTTCATATCAAGGTCTTGGTATAAGAGGTACAGCAACATTGAAGTATATGATTAAAGAGTTAAGGTTTAAACTCATGCAATACTTGGTGGAATAAGTGAAGATAGTGGCCTCGAGACTTATGTTATTCACCCTCGTTCTATAAAGACTGAATAATATATTAAATTCTTGCAATAACTGAGAGATAAGTACGCTAACTAAGAAATTATTCTATTCGTTGATAACTTGTCAGTTCATAAAACTAAAGACTCAAGGAAGGAATATGAAAGGCTAAATATAACACCTGTATTTAATGTTCCTTACAGCCCTTAGTTCAATGGAATTGAATTGTATTGGGGGTTATTGAAAGGTCATTATAAGAAATTGCTGCTCTACCATCTGATGCATGATTTAAAGATAGATACAGTCGATTTTATTAAGAGTGCTGCTAAGAGAGTCAGCGATGAGAAAGCTAAAGTATGCGAAGAGAAGGGAGATTTTGTGTATATAAATAAGTTTTAGATTTAAATGAATGAATAAGTTTACATATTAAATTTGCCCGTAAAGGGATTTGGCTTCTCTTTCTTTTCTTCCTCTTAAGGCTTGCTTGGGGCTATATTTCTTCTCTTAGTGCCTGCTCCTGCATCTATGTTCATCTCTTCTGGCTTTTATAAATCTTTGAAGAGCTTCTTACTCATTTCATGTTTTACTTGAGATTTTTTCTCTCTGTTTAATTTGCTGCGCTC
>ARYC01022456.1:0-15964 GCA_000711775.1 Oxytricha trifallax
TGCTTCTTCAATTATTTCTCTGAGATACTCCTCTTTTATTGCACCAAGAACACCAAAGAAAAAGTTCCTCTCTGGTTGTTTCTTAGAGAGTTGTTTATTGGTAGTAAGGTAAACTACCACTTCCTCATCTTACATGGCATCCTCATAAAGATTAGTGACTGAAATCTCAGGGTAGTTTGGTATTTCTATCAACTTAATTTCAGTGTTTTTGAAGGCTTTCTTCTCATCACAGAGTATCGCTCTTAGAAATGAGATTTTGGTACCTTCCATCGTCGGAAGGAATAATCCAACTGTTTAAGATGTCAATAGTCGTCAAGTTATCTTACCATGTAAAGTTAAATATCGATAGAGATCTTCCTTACTTCTGAATCTTGAGATCATTTCTTGAGCCTCGACTCTTTTCATTTGATCATTGAGTGATTCCATCTTTGTTCCTCTTCCTATTAATGAATTTCAAATTATAATTTATAGACTTCTGGATACTATTGTTTAAAAACTTACTATTAAATATGGGCATCTTATAGGAGGTCAACCCTGTAAAGATAAGTGGAGAAAGTTTGCAGAAGCTGTAACAAACTTCAGAGATGGAGCTCCATTCTTTTCAATTTAGTTCCATTAAATTAGTACTAAATTTGTTTAAATTTAATTAGTACCGGTACTAAATTCGTTTAAGTTTAATTGCTACCAATTTAATAGTACCAAAACTTAATTAGTACCTAGTTTTAATCCAGTGAGGTTTTAATGGAAAAGTTCCAATCTGGTTTAAAACTTAATTGGTACCAGTACCAACCTGAACTTTATCTGAGTTGGTACCAGAATCAAAATTATTAAGAGTAAATTTACGAAAATTATACTTATAAACTGAGTATAAATATGAAGTCTTAGAGCTTAGATCAAACCATCATTAATGCTGTTGCAACTCCTATATAGTCCAGTTATAGCTATAGAGGTTTTAAGAGCTTTATAATAGAAATTTAAATTTGAATTTAAACATGGCGGTCAACTTAAATCGTAGAGCGGCTCTTTTAGGAGCAGGTCAATCAATGCTCAACTTTGGCTCCACTAAAAAGCCTGAAATCATTTATGTTGAGAGGCAGGTAGAGCTAAGAGCTCTTGAATTTGAAGCAAAGGTTTTTATCATAGAAGTATTAAACCAGAGGGAGAGTGCAGAGATAGGGGTTTAAACTTAAATTGATTATGTTGAGGAGCTAAAAGAACAGCAACCAATCGAAAAGATAAAAACATATTAATGTGAAGACTGCTAGAATCATTTCTCAACTGAACAAAGCTTGAAGAGACACCTTAAAGAGGTACACTCTGGCAAAGCCAAGATCTATTTCAAGCATGAAAAGGTAGATGGTAGGTATTAGTGTACGACATGCATGAAATCATATACTCACTCAGCTAAAGTTAAAAGGCATATGCAAAAGCAACACCTCAGTGAGTTCTTGATTGAAGATTAAGAGACTAAAAAACTAGTGCCAGCTAAAAGAAAATCTAATACTCTTGAGTCATAAAGAGAGCAGCAAGAGAGATTCAAGAGACAGAAGCGATATGAATCGATGAACCAGCCAGCAGGTAATACAATTTTAGCATGCTTCTAAGCGAAGGCTATGAATATACCTGCATTAAATGCAGTTGATCTCAGCACTTGTATTGAAAACTACTTGAATATAAACGTGCCTGCAAAAGCAAAGCTCATAGTAGTTGATGAGTATGCATACAAGGTGTATCCATTCAGTTATCTTATTAAGAACCAACAGTATTAGAACGAGTTTGCAAATGAATACATGGTACTTAGAGAGGCCTAAAGAAAAGACTGCAAGAATTTGCTTAAGCTAAATGGTGTTATTTTAAGTTATGGTTTCATCGCATTAAGGCTAAAGAAATTTGAGATGACTCTGAGAGACTACCTATATCACAATAGATACCCTGATGATTTAAACGATATACTCTCAGATATGATTCAGGGTGTTAAGGAGTTGCATGAACTTGGATATGTTCATAGAGATTTGAAGCCTGAAAACGTTATGCTAAATCTCTGCCCTTTAGAAGTAGTGGTTATCGATTTCAATAGAGCTTTAAGATAGGAGATTGTCACTTTAGCACAGGTACTTGGTACTCCAGGTTACTTCCCAATAAGAGAGAAGTGGACTAATGGTTCTGTTTAATGGGATGTTTGGGCAGTAGCAGCAATAATTTTAGAAAGTGACATGGAATGTATGTCTTACTTTGGTACAAAGCATGAAAAACAATCAATTAGCTAAGCTTAGAAGCATATAAAGTAAGAAGATGTCTGCGAAGAAATAAAAAGCATAGTAGAGATGATAATCGTGAGCGCTCCTTCATATCCTAGATAATCCTTAGATGACATACTTGAGCCACTATAGAGAGCAAGATTCAAAAGATACAACAAAGACAAGCAGATTAAATTTGTTTGAATTAAGTACTCTAATACTCATTAAATATTCATTAAATTCACATAAAAACTGCGTTTTCTCTACTAACCCCAATAAGACCCCAACTATACCCTACAAATCAAAGCACTTATAAACCTCACTAAGGGGTTTTGGGGTTTTGATTTAACAATATCTCACTTATGACACATCCAAACTTTGAAGAAAATATTTAAATTCATTCCTGTGTTGAAAACTTCGAATCATAACTTAAACCCTTAACTTTCAATGAGATTCGAACTATTTGTTGAAGTTCCGTCTTAAGCCACCTTAACCATTAATAGTGGATGCGGTTCATCTCGGTCTTCCTCTTTCTCTTTGCCTATGCTTCGTATCAGGTATGGGTGCCAAGATAAATTAGAATCATTTTCTCCATCAATAATTATTATTAATGATTCAAGTAAGTATCCCTAGAGATTAAATTTGTTTATTTTAGTAGAAAAATGTATGCAAGAGATAATTTAGCACTCCTTCAAACAAGAATATTATTAGCTGCACGAAAGCAGATAAAAAGCTTTAAGACTTATTATCAAATACCTCATTGAAATTTTTGGTGTGATTAATTGATAAATTATCCATAACGCATTTGTCAAGAGCAGGTACTTTGTTTCAGCTCAAGCAAAAAGTATCAAATTTTCTTAATTAGTTGTCCCTATTTATACTCTACATGCGATAAATACTTTGAAGCTAAGATCATCGGCTTAGCTCAAGTGATATTTCTTAATTATTACCTGCAGATTAATGATGCCCTATGTTATATTTTAGTATACATTGTCTGCTTTGGAATATAATATACCGCTTCTAACGTGAGTTATTGGTAGAGCGGTGTAAGATAGAGTAAGCAGCCTGTATTTTGTTATATTAGTTCGTAACTCTGAATCAAAATTAGGCCAGCCATATTTTCTTATGATTTTAGGTAGCAAATATATGGGGAAAAATCTTATCAAAAACGAGTGTATGTCTCGTTGACCTCTTATATTTACAATCATAGAAATAGTTTAATCAATAATCTCAAGTATTACTGCGATTCTCTGTAGCTATGTAGAACTTAGTAATCCCTAGTAAGTGACTCAAATCGATAAAAAAATATCTTTTGTTTGAAAAAGTTTTTAAGTATGTCTTTTCTACGGGGAGATTACTTTATTGGCAAATAATTTTACGTGTTGTGTCAATATTTGTATGTCATATTTTTTCTTGCAGAAAATTCATTAAGATTGCTTGGTATGTTATCATTCATTTGGTATTTATTTGTTTCCCATAAAGCCCGTTTCAATCAATTTAAATTAAAGCGTTCATTTTTCCCAATTCATTTTAATTATTCAAATTAATTTAATTTTTATAAGCAACTCTCAACCCAATATTAATACAGTTATAAGAATATTTCAAGTATTTTTATTACTTATTCGTTGTATATAAGAATTTTTAATATACCAACGTTTAATACTATAATGATTGATTATTCTTAATTATTTTACAAAATTTTATAATAAATAATGTACTTAGAATTAAGAATATGGTATACTTCTTTTAAATTTAAGCTGCTATTCAAATGAATACTTATATGATTTCAACTAGTTCAATCTTTGTTACAACTTTTATTAAACTTTTCTTCTTTTAATAGGTATTACTAAATTAAACTCTCGAATATAGATCATAAATTTTTAAATATGAAAAATAGTTTCAAATAATCAATTAGCAGATCAATATTATTATCAAAATTAAAATGAAAATGGGTTTATATAAGCATTACATTGAGAATATCTGAAATATTGCGCATCATCTAATTAAAAATATTATTATTGTAAGTGACTAATCTGAAATTAGTAAAAGCTGAGTCAACTTTACTAAAATATCATTTATTTATTTATCTCAGATACATAATTATTTATTGATAGATCTTTGTGAAAATGTCAAAAAACGCGAGAGCTAAAATATCTCAATCACTCAATATTAGAACTGAAAAATCTCAATAAAATAACTATATTGATGAAAATTCAATATCTTATCTTAGTTAAAGTAAAAATGACTAAAAATTATAAAAAAATATTAAAGATATCAAAGTGAAGTAAAAATTCATATCAGTACTTTAAACTCTAAAGCATCTATTTAAATTCATACGTTTTCTATATATATATTTAAGATGCAATTTAATTTACGTTTTAATAATACTTGGCAGTTTATTTTATTTCTACAAAAAAATTCCCTATGTTTTGTATTTTATGAATAATTTCTAGTAATTTTAAATTTTATTTTGAACTAGCTTTATTTTTTATTTTTTTTTGTTAATTTTATAATATAAATCCTTTGTCGCCTATTTAAAAATTAAAACGAACCTTAGTTTTATAAAAAGGGAATACACATTACTCACTATCATGCTGAAACAATAATAAACTAATCTTAAAAAATAATTTCTATTGTCAATTTGCCTTATGAATCAAGTAAAGTTTTCATAATTAACTAAGTTTAGATGGGCTAAAATTCATATTTTGTTGTTATTTGTTAATTAGAAGTTTAAAAAACAGTTAATAAAGAAATTTATAATAAAAAAAGAAACAATGATGATTGGCATTATTTTTAGTAAAATTTAATTAAAACCCTGTAAACTTACTAAATTTATATTAATTGTATTTGTGTTAAGGTTTTTGGTTACATTAAATAAAGTATTAAGAATTAAGCGTCTGTACATTTTAAATAATGATATCGCCTAATCCAAACTTATGTTTGAATTATAATTATAAGATCATTCTGAAGATTAAGAAGATATTAAAAATAATAGATAATAAATATATGAAACATAATTCCAATATTATAATAATTTCCTAGTAAATAAAGCCTTCATTGATTTTGTATTATGAATTGCTAAGAAATTGAAGATGTAAGAAATCGTTTCATTGAGTAGATAAGCATAACCATTGATAGAAGCTCAAAAGCAAAAAAGTTTAATAAACTCAACTCCTGATGAGAAGTTCTTAAGAATCTTGGCGCATTCAAAGACAAGTGAGAATTTGTCTTAATTTTAAGATTTAAAAGTTCATTAGCAATATCTAAAAGATCAACGATTAAGATTGAATAGCAACAAATTAAGGGCATCATAACGATTGAGAGCAATGTAATCTTGAAACAAAGTGTTTCTGGAGAAAATAATAGAACTAGGTGGTAACCTAGGAGACAGTATTAAGTGTACCATCATGAATACTAAACACAATAAGATAATGAGGTCAACTTCATATAAATATAGTAAATCTTATTAAAAGGCAAAATAATTTATAATGAAAGTAATAGGAAGAAGAATTTTTAAATACGAATTATTTTATAAATACAGATTTACAACGCTTTATATGCAAAGTATAAGATCAGATAAGTGTTAAATTCTTAAAATGAATAAAAATAGATAAAAATTACCTCTTTTATTAGATACTTATTAAATTATTTTCTTTGCAACATAATTTGTAATATAATTAAAACTGAAGTTTAAAAACAAGAATCAAATCTAGTCATTTTTATATTTTAGTCGTGAATATGTCTCATGATACTAGTACTGTTACTGGATTTGCATGTTTTACAGACTATCTTTTAGTTTACAGCCAGAGGAGTCTGCACAAAGAGCAGATTTTGTAATTGATAGAATCAGTTTGTTTTGGGTAACTAAATTATTAACTAATAATTTACAAAATATAATAAGTTTTTATATATTAAATTTAATTAGTCATTTTAATCATTTTCAGTTTCATTGTATTAAGTTAAAAGCTAAAGAGAAATCTGATTTAATACTTTTAGTTCATTCAAGAGGTCAGTTTCATAGCCCTCTTAATAAGATCAATAATCACTGTAGAGTAGAAAGTACCCAAACGTCAGTTTCAGCATCTGAGAGCTGAAAGTAACCTTATTGACAAGTGGTTGTTCTAGTACAGCTGATTACATGTCTTGATTCTCGCTCTCTACAACTATTACCCAAAGAATGAATGATTATTAAGAGTATAATCGATATCTAGAAAATCACTCTAGGGAGATTATAGACATTTATCGGAATATTAAACTTATATAATCTCGGCAATTGGGGCATTTGTGTAAACTGGAGACATAGTCGTGATTTAGCTTGCTCTACATCAAAGAGGACCTTGTTTTATTGTCATAATGCAATTTACCACAGTATCGACTACATTATTGATTATAAATAAATGATATTTACCTTATCTTAATGTATATACCCACTATATTGTTCCAGTCATTAAACAAGCTAATTAATTTAAAAAAATTCTCACAAATTAAATATAAAGGAAAATTATTTAATAATAATTTTGATAATTTAAAATATTTTGTTTATTTTTATTAGAGTAATTTAACATTATATGACTTAAGCCATTCATTTTGCTTTTTAGCATTTACTTTTGTACTTTTATGATTGATCTTTGTTTTTTTGTCAGTGTCTCATGTATAAAAATGTTCAGTTTTATAATAATTTAACTTGACTTACAGTATTTTAATGTCATAATGAAGATTTTTAAATATCACCAACCAAAATTGCGAAAATATATTAAATGAATTCCTTTGAAATGTTAATTTGAATATCTTACAAATATGAAGTGATTTCATAACGACTTATAGGAGTTCTCAATTCAACACAAATCCCTTTCATAGATTGAATTAATTTTTAACTAAATTATTAAAGAGATAAAATACAACATATTAAGGTAATAACAACGACTGTGGTTAAAAATGAGTTTAAAATAAAATTACATCAATCCTAAACAAATATAATAATAGTACTATTTTGATTCTAATTAGCTATTGCAAAGAGAAAATTAAACAATATTAGTTTAACAATTCTTTATAAAATCCCTTATGCCTAAGATTTTAATCTTTTGTTAAATTGAATCAGAAGAGAAAACATAGTGCCAAGAACAGAACCCAAGAGAATCTAGAAGACAAGGAATCACTCACTCACTATAAAAGAAGAAGAAAATTACAAGCTATCACTTGCAGCTATTCATGATGGGAAGAAGATGAATGGGGAACATTAGGTGCTGATGAGCTAGGATTGATTGAGAGACTCAGATAACTAACCATAGTATTCAAACCAATTTCTGTGATGGAAAGGTAGATCGTAAAAAGGTAGAGGCCTTTGTCGACCTTATAAATCCTCATTTCATTTCCAAATGTAGTGGAACTAGATCTACAAGTGCTGTACCATACACTATTCAACTTGTGCTAGATGAGTTCGACGATGAGAGCAATGGCGTCTCTTAGAGCTCGCTGAAGACAGTGTCTTAAATAGACTCTAAGAACAAGAAAGCTAAAGGTTCATAATCACTTTTATAAACAAATACTGTGACAATCACCCTGAAAATAATATTAATTTGTATAAAATTATAATGTTTTTGTTTCTATGAAGAATTTTTAATTTTTTATATCTATCAAATTTACAATCTTTTAATTAAATAAAGTTTTGATGCCTTAATAGTTTTAACATTTAGATTTTATCAACTTTTTTTAATTAAATTATTTAGGTTAGTTAGATAAATAAATAATAAAATGAAAATATACAAATTCAAAAAATCCGGTAATTTATTACCATCATCTTTGCTCTTCTTCCCTTGTCATTCAGGGTATTCTCCTTACAATTCATCTCTACTGTTTCTGCCAAGTTGTTCTCTTTTTCTTTCGGGATGTTGATTTTAACCTAAATCATCTCGTGTTCTCTTTTGGACTGCTTTTCATAGATAGGGATTACGTTTCCCAGCAGCGGTGGGACCGGTAAGTGTCTTTCTCCATCTTCTGTTTTCTAGTTGGATCTCACGAGCTCTATCTCCAGGTATAAACTGGGATGACATCTTGATTTTGGGAGAAGACTAGGTAATAGCGAGAATGGTTTTTTTCGTAGTTTTCTACTTCACGACTGCCACGTCAACTCACTCAGATACGTCTACGTCACGACTAAGATTGATGGTTTGATTTTAGTATTAAACAGTGATATGTTAAATTTATTTGATTTTAATCATTAAACAACAACAACAGCTGCTTTTCATCTTTCCTCTTAACGACTCTGTGAGATTCATGTTACATCGTTAAATAAGTACTATTGAACATCCGCGAGTTCCGCTCATACTTCGATACATTAGCCATCTTAAATCATATTCTTTCTTTCTTATTTGAATTGCAATCTGTTCTTTATAACTAAACATCCCATGTCTATGTGTAAATCAGATTTATCATTTCACTGTGAATTTTTGTGATCCACCAATTGCCATAAATCTCATTTTTTTCTCAATGTTTCTTTCGACTTTTCTTTCTAACTTTTCTAGATCTACTTCCCAACTTTATGCATATAACCTATAAGTAATACCTTTGCATATTGAACCAGCCTTTTTCGAATATCTGAAAGACTGATTATAATGGATCCTCCAACGCTATGTGGTTCACGATTTATATAGTCATCCCTCTACATTCTTTTGGGTCTGTCTGGTACTTGGTTAATCTCCTCATTTATAGTTATTTTTATTGTAGTAAATATTTTCCATCACTACTTTGGGTTAAATATTTAGTTAGAAATTGTACTTTTGTATTTAATTAGGAATTGTACTTTTGTTTTTCAGCTAGATTCCAGACTTACCTTCTTGTATCCAGTTTATCCATAGTTAATGAGAGCTAAGCAACCCTAACTACAACTTAGTTGAGGCAGCTTTTGATTGAGTTTTGGTAAAATAAAGGTAGTATAATTGCTTCTATATTTTTCTGTTGTCTCCAGAATTTACCATTGTTTAATTTCGAATTCATCGAAGCGATGCTTTTCTCAAGTTGTACTATACTTATATCATTCATGAAGATTGGAGGGAGGACGAGTTGAGAGACCTTTTGTTTGTTGAATTGCACTTTCTCAATCATTTCAAACACTCATCCTCTATTTAAAATTATAAGAAAAGTAGAATTCTATTTTATATCCTTTCTCAAAGCCTAATAAATTAAACTCAATAATATAATGCAGCATTGTTTGTGCTTCCTGAACTAAGTAGTAATCCTTTTTTAATAATTTAAACTAAATAGCTAATATATATATACTTTTAACTCCTATTGTTAAATTATTTTATATCAAATTAAATGTCAATAATTTTAATCCTTTTAAATGTATATTTTTATTTTTCAAATTATTTTAAATAATAATAATAATTAAATCAAGATAAACTCTGCAGTTTTTGACATATAAAACCCATATACACTTATAAATGTTTCAATGATTTTATTTCTAAAATATTGTCGGGGTGTTATTGGGGTTTCAATAAATAGATATATAAAATGCATTAAGGTATATTAATTTTACAAAATACAAAATGGATTAATAAAAAATTACAGAGAAAATGAATTTTTATCAATAAACATAAAAAAAATATTTATAAAATTAATAATGATTTAGAAAACTTAACAAAACTATTGCTATTTCTAAAATATAATAGATCTAGACGTAATGCCAATATTTTTATTGTAAGATACTATATTAAAATCAGGCATTATAACACTTGACGTAAATTATTACCAATATTGTTTAAATAGATGAAAATGATAGAAATTTCATATTTAAAGATCAACTATATCTATAGCAAAATAGTAATATAATAAAATATTTCTAACTTTTATAAATGAAATAATGATTTAATTGAAATAGATTTATGAATAATAAAGTTTTCTATACATACAGGAAATAATAATTGAGATCATTTTCTCTCTTCTACCAGATCAATCTCAAAAGAAGTCCAATCTGTTATAGGAAAATTTATCGTCTATATTTCCTTTCTTAGCTTTGATGAACTTTTCAAAGCAGTGAGCAGTGTAAAAAAAATACCTGCATTGTATCTTTCACGTTTTATCAAGCTTGAACCAAATTCTTTCTTCCCATCATCATATTAATGATTTTATTTATTAATTTCTAAGTCATCTTACTCTATTAGTTTACTACTAATGTAATGAAGAAATTTCTCTCGTTTAAGTTAGAAGGTAAATCCAAATTAAAAACTTCTTGCGAAAATTGTTTTGAAAGTAGAGCTTGTTTAATTTTCCAAGCAGGGTCTTTCATTCTGTAAAGTCCAGGTAGTTTAAACTTTACAGATCCTAAATGAATAATGGAGAGTCTATCAAGATTTTTAACAAATAAAAGTACTTTATGATTTTATACGGAGGATAACTCTCTTGAATGAGGGGCGCAAAGATATAAGCAAAATAAGCTATTTTTGGTAAATTACTTAAAGGCCCTTCCTTTCTGGGTTTTAAAAAGCCTCAAAAGATGGTCACGGAAATTCATGAGATATCCTAAAAGAATGTTATTCAATTTAATTTGTGGAGCTACTCTATTGTAGTTTAACATTATGAACACTACTTTCTTATAAAAGATTCGTTATTCCATTTGCTAAAATTAAAATCCTTAAAAAATAAAGTATAAAATAATTTATGAGAATGATCAACAATTTCCTTTAATTTATTATTAATAAAAGTAGCTTTGAAATATCGATTCTGTTTATTTAGACCTCTCTGAGCACGAATATCGAATCAGAATCAATTTATCTTTAAACACGCAAAGATATAAACAAAATAAGCAATTTCCTTATGTAACCCTGAACTCTTTTTTTTTGGGGTTTTGAGGGCCTCAAAAGATGGTCAGGAAAATTCATGAGGTGGCCTGGAATTAAGCAAATCCACTAAATTTGGGCTCCTAAACAAGAGTGTGACACCGGAACACCAGATATATAAATATATAAAGTTATTTTCAAAAGTTATAGGGGGGTCAATTTTGTCCATTTTTACAATTTTCAAAATTTGTCCTGGTCTGAACCCTTCACCGCTAACATGCAGTCGCGAATTCATATTTTTTTAAAATGCAGTGAAATATATATTCTGGTTATATAGACCTCACTGGCACGAATATCGAATCAGAATCAATTTATCTTCAAATTCGGAAAGATTTAAGCAAAATCATTTGTTTTGTATGATCTTAATTCTAAGAGTGTGATTTTAAGGATTTCCTTTATAATTTTAATTAAAAACATTATAAATTAATTTTTAATAGTGTTAATTAATTTCAAAAGCACACTAAAGTGTATATTTAAAAATCCGAAAAAATGTCGATTCTGGTTAATTTGACTCGCTGAAAAAGAATTTTTTAAACATCTTGCTCTACATAGATTGCTGCATCGTATAGTTTTCCATATGTCTCAGTCAATCTTAGTCAATCATCTCACACATGATGAGATGTTTGATATTCCCATTAAAGTTAACTAAGTTTTTGAAGATTCTTAACTTATTTGCTTTTAATCCTTTTCTTGATAGCTATAAACAGATAGTTTGCTATATTATTATTCTTAAAATAGAGTCGTATTTGTAAATTCAATTCTTTTTCTCTATTCTATGATTCTCTTTATTAGGATGATGTCAACAAGTTTTAGTTTTATACAGATGGTAATATAGCAAACAAAATTATTGTTCTTAACAAATTCTATCAGGCAGTAATCACAAGTTTTCAACATATTCTTCCCTCAGTCTTTGGTAAGTTTAAATATATTTCCTAATGCTTCTATGTCTGTGCGTTATAAAAATCTCAAATGTATCAAAAAATAATTGCAATAGTTGCAATCAAATGGTTCAGCATCATTTATTACTGGTATTTAATTACTCTTGCCAAGCAACTTATAAATTATATTTAGATTTTCAAATATCTTACTAAAATTCAAAATCAAAGTCCTTATACTAAGTCTTTACATTAAGATAAATTTGTTTTGAAAATTAGCCATTTAATTCTTTTATGAATGGAAAAGGTATTGTATATAATCAAATTTACTATTTTTTTCTACAAAGTTGTTTCAACTTTATCGTAATAAATTGAGAAAACCGTTCTAGCTATTATTTTTATTTTACTTTAGTAATAAATAATTAATAGTCTTATTTATTATTTAAGAGAAATTAAAAAATAATCAAGATTTATTCGAGATCTTAATTATAAAAACATTCTCAAGTCAAGGTAATGTAATGCTATCTAATTGTGTGTATTAAATATAGGGTATTAATTTTTAATATTAAATATGGTATTTTTATATATTACCCTTTCTTATCTTCAAGCATCAAGACATTCAAGAGACAGTCCACTTTACACTTACTTCTTTTGTGATTGGTGGTGCACCGTTAGCGTTCAGTTAGGCAAGCAAGTTTCATCGACGTTGCCAAGATAAGCCTTAAATTTTGATTTTTTTCAATTTTTCGTTTAACCGTTTGTCGTCGTCTTATTCTCAACCACACAATTAAGATAATATTTAATAAATAATTAATATATTATTTTATTTTGATAAATATAGTAAATTTTTTTATATTTAAACTGCAACTCATAACACCATATATCTAGTGACTGTCAAGAACAAAAATACTTAAAAACTAATAATATGATGATAATATAATATTGTGAAGCACACCATTTTCATATAATATTGAGACATTTAGTTATTAAATATTATATAAAAGAAAATGAAAATGATATAAGAATTATTAAACGAATCTTAAGAGATAAAAGTTAAATCTAGAAGGTACAATTTTTATTTAATTTTATGAAAGTGTAATTATTTAATAATAGTTTGCATTATTTCAAATACACCACAAACATTTTAAGTAGAATTGTGATAATTAAAAATGTAAAACTTAGTTTTTGTGTTAATTGATCAATATAAATAAATTAATTTTATAATAAATTTATTAAAATAGAAGTTCTGTTAGTAATTTTATTATATTAATTTAAAATAATTGTAAATAATTTTAAGTAAATCTATTGCCATAAAAAAATATATTTATTGCATTAACCATTATTTAATTAAGCTTTAGTTTATCATACTAATTAAGATAAACACAATTATTTTAATTAATTTGATTTTTTAATTCTGATTAATATAAATTTTACTATAATTTATTGAATTTAGCTTAATAAACAAATACTTCGCTATAATGTATTATTTATAATCCAAAATATTTATGAAAATGTTAATAATACCAATTATTTAGGTCTAATCGAATATGGCGAGCAACCAAGTGGAGCATATGACATCAGAGAGCTCGAACAAAAGTTCAAGTCAATGAAAGATTTAATTACATTCTGAGACATGATAGTAATTTTATCAATTATCTTTTAGAGGGGTATTACCTCCCACCTGATAACTAAATTTTAATGAGACCTATGAAAGAATTTCTTGCTGAGAGAAAATCAGCTCAAGAGTTCTCATGTTTAGTTATTCTATGTGTACCAATATTAGGAGCTCTTGTGAATGATAATTTTAATTAGATTAAGGAATACACTCAAAGATAAGATTCATGAACTATTATAACCATTAGAAAATCTTTCTGTCTAAAAGTACATGAGAAGTGTTCTTGGTAAACCATTGCCAAATTTTATTAGTCAACATGCGAATAAGATTTGGAGCGTATAGAGACTGAAGAGGACAAGAAGATTAATGTATAAATGGAAAGATATATTTAAGAAGTTTGAGATTAATTATTTCTTTTCAAGTAAGTTACATGTATGATAACTTAGTTTATTATATTGATTAAGGGTATAGCACTAAAACTATTTAAACTAAATCTAAGCCTAGAGCTCATGGGTGCAAAGATAATATTATTATTAATGAGAGAACTTTGGAAAATTCAAAAAAAAATTCTTAAGGATATAGACCGAAGAATTACATGATGGAGGTTTACGAGGATGTAAGAGATGTTGAGTCTAAGCACCTTTAAAGTGACAAGAAAATAATTGAACAAATTTATAATTTAATTAAATATTATCATGGTACTTATTGTTACAACTAAAATAATCTTTCATTTGCCTTGATAGCATCTTTAATGATGTCTAACTGATTTGTTTATCGACACTTTCTATCGCATTCTTTATGAATCCAACGTTCTACACTAATTTAAAAAAGAGTCTTAATTCACCAGCTATGTCTTATTATGATTTTTTAAAAATATTTCCAAAGTAAAGTTGTTCTATGAGCTAATGGGAGCATTTAATATTGAATTTCAACTATAGCCACTAATATGATTCAACACGGACCAAGCGTGATGGATACGCAAATTGTCCAAGAAAATAATCACTCATTGACAGGAGTTACTCACTTTTAAGTTCTCACGCTTGTCAACATATTCAAAACCCCAAAACCCTTTCAGTAGTTTGATTGAGTTTTTGATTGATTAAAGTAGACTATTAGTGCATACTTTATTAGGGTTTTAATAGGGTTTATGTAGGGGTTTAATGTTTAAATATTAGTATTTTAAGTGAGTATAACAAGCGAGTTTTTAAAATATTTCAAATAAACATAAGCTTAGAGTCATGTGGCAGTTCTCTGAATTTTATCTTTCTAAAGTTGATGTTTGATTGTTTCTATTGTTTATTAATTCTCTTAGCTTGGCTTAATAATAGTTGAGTATGCAAGTTCTCTGAGACCTCCATTTATTTTATTTTTATTGAGATAATGTTTGATTCTTTGCTTAGAATCTCTCTCACCCCTGCAGCTAAAGTAATCGTTTCTTGGCATGTCGCTCTCTATTATTATTACTGCTAGAGCCCAGATATCCCATTAAGTCTCTCCATCTCTCCAATCCTCTCTCTCTCTGGAAAATATTCAGGAGTGCCGTATACATTTCCTTATGCAGAGGCTTGCACTCTTTGAGCTCTGTCGAAGTCAATAATATAAACTCTAAGAGGCTGAAAGTTCATCATGATGTTCTCTGGCTTTAAGTCTCTATGAACATAACCTAGCTTGTGAAGCTCTTCAATCCCCTCAACTGTCTGCTATACTATCTAGCTAATTTATCTCTGACATCTATTTTCAGATAAGAATTCTCTGTAAGACATTTCAAGTAAAGGAAGCCTGAAGGCTACATGATCTTTACCAAGTAAAATAGCATCAAGCTAGATGATATGCCTACACTCATTTAACTTTGCCTTTTAAAGAGCATAATATTCATTACCAAATTCCATTTGGAACTTGTCATCAGCAAGGAAGTAATTGAAAGGATTTATCTTATAAGCATATTATTCATCAGTAATGACTCTCTTCTCTATTTTATGTTCAAGAGTGAGGTAGCTTTCTAGGCAAGAATCTAAGTCAATAATTTTTAATATGGGAATCTTCATTGCCTCTATTTTAACCATAATTTTGTTGATCTCAGAGACTGGAAAGTTCTTGACTGCTTTCTTCATTTTAACTTACTTCTAGACTTCAACTCTAAGAGACTCCACTGGGTTTCTTGATCTTCTCTTTTAAAGGAATCTATTCCCTGTAGGTTCATGAATAAAGACAAAACTTTAATTGTGCTTTTTCTTTTAGGTGCACTTTGAGGTCTCTAGTATGAGAAGAATATGGCTTCTCACAGAACTCACAGACATACTTCCCATCTTTCTTTTAATGCTTGAGATATAACCTTGGCAATCGTTGTGTATATCTCTCAAGTATCTCTTATAATTGACTTGTAAGGGAAAACTTTATTGCATT
>ARYC01022466.1:0-10810 GCA_000711775.1 Oxytricha trifallax
ATTGCTATTGAAGTCTGGTGTGAGATACTTGGACATGAGATTGACTGGTGATCTTTCAAATGGAAACATAGTCTTATCTCACTTGTTTTTATCAGATCACAAAGCTTCAGATTTCCTTGAGACTTTAAACACTTTTATGACAAACAATCCAGGTGAAATCGTTATACTTCATGTCAGAGACGAATTCCAATCTGATTTCAATTAATTATATAATTAATAAGGTTTTATTTCACAAGACCTGGATTCAATGTAACTAAAGCATAGATTGAAGCTTTGATCACTAACTACATAAGAATATTTATTAAATAACATTTCAATTAATTCCAAAATGATATTATAAATAATTTTAACATACATTGATGAAACTTTCATTTTAGATTCCTCACAAGTTGATTCTCCAATCAAGGACATCCAAGGAGGAATATTCTTGACTGGTGATTTCCCATTTAGTTAAAAAAAATTTAAATATGATATTAGTTTAATTAAATTGAGAGTATTATGGCAAAATATATAAAATTATTTAATTTAATAGAAGAATGAAAATCATATTTTTAATATAAAAGATATTTTTTTTAAGAACTTGTTAAATTAAAGCTTGGAGTCTCATTAGACAACTAGTTATAATGCCCGATGTATCATATAATCATGGGATTAAGTTTAATTGCTATAATTTAATGATTTAAGTTTTTTAATAAGTCTCAAATATCTAGTACTTATAGCCTCAACTCTGTCCTAAGCTAAACTTTATCTAAATCAAATAATAAGTAAATTTCTAATAAATTTAAATAATAGCCATATAATTTTGGTAAATAAATATCATATTAGGAATATTTAGAGATATAAATTTAATTTTACAACTCAAGATATAAATATAGTAATTTAATGGAAATATTTGTCTGTTTTTGAAATTTTGTCAATTTACTAATTAATTCTTTAATCGTTAAACTTTCTATTAACAGCACTATCAAATTCCTCTTAAATAAATAATTCCATTAATTAAATATCTATATTTAGAAAAAAATTGTTTAATCATTGTAAAGTGTCGATTAGTTTATACCTCCAAATTATTATATTTAGATTGGTCAAGTTTTATCAATTATATTATAAAGATATTTTGTTTAATATATTGAATCAAATTATTTCACTAATCAAATATACTTGAGAAAAATATAAATTTAATTAATTATAAAGTATTAATTTTTTAATATACTATATAAAATAAATAAAATGTCTTTTTATATTTTATATTCAAGTATATAAAATTTTGCTTTTAAATTAAAATTAATGATCATTAAGTTTTAAATTTCAAATATAAACATAGGATTTTATATTATATTAATAGTAAATTCTTACTAATTAGATACAACATTAGATACTATTCAGTTTACAGATCCATGGCCCATTACTTTTGCATCAACTCCTCTTTTTAAAAATATATATTAAATTATTTTGTAAAAAAAAGAAAGATCATTACATTATTTTATGATCCTTAGTCAGTCATTGATAATATCTTCACATATTTTAATTATTTATTATATAAACATATTTAAACAATGAAGTGAAGTAAGATAGTATAGATGGGGTAAGCAGAGTTGATCCCTATGTATAAAATGTTTTATAAATAAAAATTTCTCAATTATTTGCTTTTATTTTATATTGCCAATTATAATTGTAACTTTGACAAACTTAGAGATCGCCACAAGTTTGAATTTCTATCTCTCATATCCTTCCCCAGGTCAATCATGACAATTTCTAATTTTTATGTTAAATATTTTAAGAATTAATTTATTAACAAATAAGATTATCTAAGAAATAAATAATTAAGTTCTATATAATAATTATGAAAGACAATGATTTTATTAAATTTTTTAATATCATCATTAAATTAGAATATGCATTATTAATATTTTAATTAAAATAATATAATGTATAGTTAAAAATTAATCATCATGCATGTTTATTTAATTTATTATATATCTTTTAATTTTGAAGTGTTTTAATCAAATATTAATTTATATTTATTGAGATGAATACACTTAAGCTCAATTAGATGTTCTTGACCCAGGCAACCTTTTGAGAAAGGCAGACATTTCAAACAAACTATTCCTTGATAGCGTCAAGTCACAAGTTAAAGATTCATAAAATTCATTTTATACATAATTTATCTAATGAAGATATTTATATATCTCAACAGATATTCTCTTTAATGAAAAAAATTAAATTAGAAATAAATGAATTTAATGTTAAAATGTGTTCAATTTGCTAAATAAAACCAATGTTTTGTTTATTATGGAATTATAATATTATTAATAACTTATTAATATTTGAGTGATTATTCTATCTTAAACATAATCAATTCAGATAAAATCACTCCAGAAGTATCAATTCAAATTATCAATCTTAATCAAGAACTAAGAGGGTTGATTGGACAGTGATATTAGAATAGAAAATAGAAAATGATTTCAATCATTTTGTAAAAATTAATTTCAAGATAATACTTTTTTAATATATTGATTTCTTGATAAATTTCTGATAAAAAAAAATAATTTAATTTAGAAAGTTCCTCTTTAAAAAAATATTAAAATTTTTTTTAAATTATGTTTAGAAAATTTAATTTTTTAAACGATTTACTTTTTTAATTATAACATTTAAATTCAATATTCTAATAAAAAACATATTTAATTTATATCTTAAAAATATCATTTAATGATATCGAAGAAAAAAAGAAATCAATTGAAAATTAACTAGCACAATTTTTATAATTCTTAATGAGCAAAAGATTTCTATTAATTCAAATCATTAAATTATAGATTATTCCTAACTTTATACTAAAGCAAATAATTATGTGGAAGGAATAACAACTTATATTATTTTTTATAAATAGGAAAACAACAAAATTATACTGGATATATTTTTATCAATGAAATAACTATATTAATGATATTACTTTTCTATATTTCTAAATCAAAGTAATTGGTATTTTATATTATAATCCTTAGCTAATGAATTTTATTATTCAAATTTTTCACTTATTAAAAAGTTATATAAGAAAATGTTTTGAATTTAATACATATTTTATAGCTTTTATATTTTTATATGCTTTATTAGAAAATTTACATCATCTAATTTATCAAATATCAAAGAATTTAGGTGGTTGTATAAATTAAATAATTCATCAATTTTATTAAATTTAAGTAGCTAAAAAATGAATATCATCAATTGAACTTATAAAATCAAAGTTATTCCCTAATTTTTAAGCAATAAAACAAAATTTTAATCTTCCTTAAACTATCTTCTAAGATAGCTAAAAAACCTACCTGAGTCTTAGTATTTCTTGTAGTCTGTTTTAAACGATTTTCCCAGTGTTATTTCAGTAACTATAATGACAAGAGAGTAAAGGTCTTGTCTAATGTCTGACATTTCCAATTTTTGAGATCGTTAGGGTGTTGATACAGTGTCAGAGGCATTTGACTTATTTAATATTTGAAGTCTATTATTGAGGCATGAGCAAAGTTAGTTAGGATAATTTAGGGATTCTCTTGTGACTTAATCTTTATGTTTTGTGGGGTGAGGTACCTATGGATTATTCCCAGTGAATGAAGCCCTTTATAGCTTCAACTATTGAATCTATTAACTGCATCTTCGATTTTATATTGTCTAGCCGAATTTCCATAAGTTGGTATAACTCTCTCACATGTTTTTACATAAACATTATTATCATCAAAGCATAATCCAATAATGCAATCAAGATAATCAGCTTGATTTCCTTGAATTAGACTCATTAATTTGAATTCATTCAAGAGTCTTGTCACTTTATTTAGGTCTTTATTCAAATCCTTTTCAGATAAATACGCAAGTCTCCATCTAGCTGATTAAATTCATTTTAATCATAAAAAAGTACTCCCATTTATGAGGAAATTTCAAAAACATCTTTTGGTTACCATTTGAAAAAAGTCAGTAAAAGGGTTTAATTAGTCCTTCTCATTCAATTCTAAAATTTATTTAAATTTTTTATGGCTTTAATTATTCCAGTATTACAATACTTTCTTCTATATTAAAGTTGAAATTTTCATTTAAGTTCAGCATTATATTTGCTTTTTATGAATTTGAAATTTATGAAGCTAGACTGGGAACATCTACATAGTTACTTGACGAGTGTTTTGCATTGATGCATTCAATTTACTTGATTGTCTTAAGGAGAATTTAATATATAAATATTTAGTACTATGTTAGAGTATTGTGCCAAAGTTAATTCTTCTGAACTGTGTGAACATAAATGAAAGCAAAATGTTGAGCTCTCAATTCTTATTGCTGGCGCACCGCACATTCATATTTTTCCTTGTCGCTTAAGTTAGGAGAATGAACCTTAGTTTCTAGAGTGAACTATTTTATGCCTTTTTAATTCTACTGGAGTGTACACTTATTTGCAAATCCCACATTTTGTGATTTTTTTAGATTTTTGTTTTGTGTTTTTGCTCTACTCTTTCAAATATTGATTCATGTTTCCAAGTATTCTTTGTAGAGTTTATGCTTTCAAGTTACAACTTTTTTTCCTGTCAATAAATGTTTATGTATAAAAATATTACCAATAAATTTTGTTTTAGAATCTTCTGAATCCTAAGACGAGCTTGACTTTGAATAGACTGATGACAATGAAGATGATTCCATATTTAAATTTTGAGTAATTTATTAATTAAAAGTTTATATTAAATAGGTTAATTTATGTTAACTAAAACAATCTTAAAATTGTGGTCAAATAAAATATTACTAAACCCAGACCCCTTGGTACATAAAGTTTATGTCCCCTATTTATCCCCAGGGGACATACGCTATTTCAATGGATGGGTTCTTGGGTTTAACTTTTGAAATTTTTTAACTTCAAATAAAATCACAATCAATCATACTTAGATAAAGTAATATCATTTGTTTGGGAATATAGGATTTAGAACAATAAAAATGTGTAATAGCACTCATACATAACTTTTGTTGCTATTTTTTATGTTCCTAAAAGTTATTGCGTCAAATTACTTCAGACAAAGTAAAACCTATATAGTAAGTATAATCAATAAAATTTGATTAATATATAGTTATAGCGAATTAAATTGATGGACTTAAACTTTTTATTCTTACTAAAATATTTAAGTCTGAAGTATTTTTAATTAAATTCTTATTAAATAGACTTACAAGGCTAATGGAAAGTAACAGGAATTTCGTGAACATAAACATTAAGTAGCTGGAGGGACATCTGAATACCAAACAAGACTGGTGATGTCACTTCAAATATTCATGTAATTTTCTTAACTTAACAACTTTAGTGGGATATCACATGCCTAGTTTTACAAAGACTACTATGATGTTCATTAAAGATGTATTGAGCTGCAAGAAAGAGCTCATAAAATCTGCAGACATAATTTATGTCAATGTTCCTAACTTCCCAGAGCTCTCTGTAGCAATTATTTATAACCTAATTAAAAATGATGAAGCTGTAAACAATACCTAGGAATTTATGAAGACATAAAGGAGCTACCTGACAAGCAGTTCTTCTTTGGAATACAAGGTACACTAAAGAATGAGTTCATTACCTAGCTTGTCCAGAACCAGCAGAATCTTAGAAACACAGGCTAAGCTGATGAAGAATAGAAAGTAACAATACAAATTAATGAAGAATTACTCAAAAAATTCAATCTATTTCCAGATACTCTAGTAAGTTATAAATACATAAATTTATGTATGCTTTATTTTAGAAAAGAAAGGAAAGGCCTTATCGAGTTAAAGATCAGTTCTTTAGAGATGAAATAGGACAAAAATGGAAAAGATTTGAGATTGTTTCAGAAATAGAGAGGTCTATGTAAATACAGCAACATAATTAAATTTTATGCACATAAACAATGACTCATAAAATATGAAAAGCCCACCAGGCAAAAGAATGCAATTTAATATGTGGCATAAATTAATTTTAATAATATAAAGTTTAAGTCAATTAATTATTTATGTCTTATGTAAGCACACTTCATATCAAAGCACCTTCTTTCACTATTTTTACAATATTTAGTTTGAATTTATGCTATAGATTTCTCCACAAAGAAATAGTTTGTTTATTATTCACCTTAAAATCATGTTGACATAAAGTTTATGTATAATGTTTCTTTACTCTCGAAAAAACCATTTCTTTGCAATTATACTTAGATGAGTAAGGGCTATTAAAAACCAACTTCCATCCATATTTTTAAACTTGCTCTTATAATAACTTCGAATGATGAGCTCTTAAGTTGTATAAGAATATTGTTAATTACTTTACCTCATACCTATCTCAAAGTTTATCAATCAGAAGTTAAGAATCTGAGAGCTTAATTGACCTCTACTTTATAATAAACTGCTCTAGTCCATACTTTCCACTTATAATGACAGTAGCTGCTAACGTATCAATACAAAGTCCCTCTTTATTTAGTACTTGGTTTTCATATTTACTTGACCAAGATTTTATTCTTACACTCTGAGCTTTAAAAATAGTTTCATCGAGATAGAAGATGTTTTCATCCTTTTCTGACATTTTTATTAATTAAGGGTATGTTTATTACTAAATGTTTAAAATATTTTACTTCTTTTTTTCAGTTATGAAATAGTCTGACCTTGTGCTTTTGAAACTTATTCCATGAGCCTTATATATTCTGTAAAGCTGTTATTTAGTTACTTTCTTTTCCGGAAAAGTCCTATGAAATAGCAGAGCTCTCTTTTATAACGATAAATGCTTTTAAGCTTATAAAGTATTTCTTCAGTCCAAGTATTCCAAATCAAAATGATCTAATTTAAATTGTTCATTGTATTGTTACTTTTCATTATCATTTGAGGTTTTTATTAGTTTTATTATTCTGTTGATTAAGCTTTCCTTAAATCCTGTAACTTTTCTTATTTTAATTTTCATAAACAACTTAGAATCCTTGCTATACTAACTTTGTCCAAATCTTAAAAGTCTTATAAGCTTAATATTGTCTTCAGAAAAATACTTTTAGTACTTGATTATTTATATTTTAATCAATTAATTAATTTATACAACCAACCTAATTCTTTGATATTTGATAATATATGCATCAAACTTCTTTGCGCTCCGAAGTACGAAAAAATATCCAGGTAACACATGTTGGCATGCCCTGAAAGGTGCGATGTCACGTTAACAAGAAATAAAAAGTTATCATAATATTTAAATAAAATTACTTACTATAAACATTATAATATATACAATTTCAAGAAATAAATTATTTAGCTATAGGAAATTAAATTTTTATTAAATAAAAAAAAGTTGAAATTTATAAAATAATTTAAACATATATGATTGTATATTGTTTACCTTACATCTTAGTTTCTCAAATATTAATTAAACAATAAAAGTTTTGATTTTATTCAAACATTATGTTTTAACTTAACGAAATTTATTAAACAAGAGAGTAAATTGACTGTTAATCATTTGATTGAAGTTTCTTTAAAAGCACGAATTTTATAAAATAAAATAAAGAAATTACTAATTCATTCTTGATTTAGAAAATAAATAAATTTTATTTGATAATTTTGGAGACATCATTATAAAAATATTTAACAAAATTACTATAAAAAATGTGATTTGTGGATTTTTATAAACTTTTAAATTTTATAGATTGTGCTTAAAATTACCAATTTAAGAATATGCTAAATTTAAATTAAACCTATAAACTATTAATACATGTATTATTCCTCATTATTGATTAAATACAAAAGATTTGGAAATCATTAAAATATTTATCAATAAAAACTGAATAAAATTATACTTTATAAATTAATATAAATATAATAGAGAATAAGCTAATTAAGAGGTCTTAGCATTTGTAATCAAATTGATGTTATTATGCACTTAGATGTTTTATTTATTTTTATAAATTTAAAATTACTTTTTTTTTAAGATTAACTTATTGATTAATTAAGATTATTTTTTTTAATTTCCATGCTTCAAGCAAATAATCTTGTTAATTTTATTTTTCGAAGTTTTTCTGTTTAAAATTAAAAATTTAAAGAAAATGAAATTCTAATCATTTAAATGTGAATATTAATGGTCAAAAAAAGAAAATATTTACTTTAATAGAGTTTAGATGATTAGAATATCTTACTTTTAGTGCTGCGATATTTTAGTCGTGTTATACAACTTTCCATTTATAATGAATTTAAAATTTCTTTACTTCTTATTTAATTTCGTTTATTTGTTTTATTAAACTACTTTTTTTATATTTAATTACTTATGATCGATATAAGTTTAATTAATAAGTATAACTGATATATTTTAGAGTTATATAAGCCCACTTAATTAGGAGATTATTAAACTATTCTAATTTTTACCAAAAGATTACATATTTCTGATGACACTTCTTAGAGATATATCTATACTTAAAATGGGGTTCTTAATGCTGTCGATATCAATCATGTAGACTGTCATGAGTATCAGTGTTAACCAATCATTAAATTTATTAATTTGTACTCTACGAAATCTAGTGTAATTTAATTTAAAAGAGTAGTGTATCAATATGATTTTTTTATTAAACAATAAATAATATATTTTTATTTGAATAGCAAAACATGAATAATTAGAGAAGATTTTTAGCAGAAATGAAATCAAGAGAGCTAACATAGGAAAAAGCAAAATTAATGGAAGATGTAAAATTGTTTGGGTCTCTAAGCTCTCTTGAAACATGGATTACAGATCTCAAGAATATGGAATATTGATCATGAAGTTTTGGAATGAAAATATTATTTGAATATATAATATTACAGAATAAATCATTACTATAAAGATTGAAGTTTAAATGTGTTTAATTTATAAGATAAGTAAAGAAAATCTCTAAAACTTGGATCGTACGACGAATAATGACTTATTTTAGTAAAAAGTGATCTTAATAATTATTGAATTAAAAATACTCTATTTGTAATACTCAAATTTTATAACTCAACTAGTTAAATTTTATCTAATCAATAAAAATTTTAGTTTTTTGAATGAGCCAGCACCTCATTAACTATATATTTAACAAAGAAAATAGCAAATTTCAGAATATTCTTTAAAATAAGACCATTATAATAACAATATCACGTTTATTGAAATGAATTTTTTTTAAGAATCATAAAAAATCTTAAAAAATTTTACAACTATATAACATGGGGATAGATTCAGAAATTAGTCTGTGTTTTTTAATTTTATTTTAATTACATATTATTAAAGCGTTTAATGAATAAATATTGGCAGTTTATATTTCTAAAATCAATAATTTTCCTAATCTTTAGTTATTTATTAATACTACTAAGATCTCCCTCTCAAAAAGATAATAAAAAAATGGAAATCCCTCTTAAATTATTACAATTTATTCAAGATATATTATTAAATTTATTGAATCATTAATTTTTTTCAGTTTAAAATCCATGGAAAAAAAACTTCTTAATAAAATAATAAGTGAATAAACTTTAAATTCTCAATATTCTAATATATTTACAAATATAATTTGATAATTAAAAGTTGAATTCAAAAATATCTTTTCATATTGCTTTGTCTAATCATTGATAAATATAATAACATCAATAATATCCACTATCCTAAAATTTACAAACTTTCTTAAAAAGAATTTAAATGAATTAGTTTTATTATTATTTTTTAATAGATAATAATACCTGGTGCTCATCATGCTGGATTATAACATGTTAAAGGATCTCTCATGTATAAACTTGGTCTTTTCAAAATCTTAGGGGTAAATGATTTCTACTAACTTTCTGAAGAATTTCAAAATCAGTTTATCGATTTGATATCGGTTTCTCAACTTTCCTCTACTAAAGAACTATATTTAATTTTTTCTAAATTTTTGTGAATTAAATGCTCTACTTATTAATATTATAACTTAAATTAATAATTTGATAAACTATTGGAATAAGGAGTTAGATATTTAGACTGTAGACTCACAACTGATCCAGACTCAGGGGATATAGTAATTTCAAATCTTTTCTTATCAAATCACCTGGTATCAGACTTTTTGAAAGATTTAAAAGCTTTTATGACCAATCACCCTGATGAGGTAATTATTCTTGATATCAGGGATGATTTCTAAAATGATTATTCAAATAAATATTCCTGAATAAAATAAAAATATTTTAAGGCATTGCATATTAAATTTAAATTATCCAAGACCAGGTTATTCAGTAACTTAAGCTGAAATAGATTATTAAATATCTTTGTACATTTAAATCTTATTTTAAATATGTGATTATTAAAATCAAATTAACTTTTCTAGGGGTATTAATCTGCTCAAAAATTTCCTTTTCAAACTTTTATAATGCTTAAAATCTTCAAGAATTTAATACAATTAAATAAATCTATTTTAACTATTTTTATATCAACTATTTATCTCGAATTTGATAATCCAAAACACTTATGATTAATCTATTCAAATTCAGCATGTTTTATTATATTTAATATTTGGTGAAAGCATTATTATTGAAAGAAAAGTTCATATTAAACACAGTCTTATGTTTGAACACCACAGATTTTTAATTTCAAGTATAATGTTAGGATTCAAAACCCCAAAACCCTTTCAGTAGTTTGATTGAGTTTTTGATTGATAAAAGTAGACTATTAGTGCATACTTTATTAGGGTTTTAATAGGGTTTATGTAAGGGTTTAATGTTTAAATATTAGTATTTTAAGTGAGTATATGCGAGTTTGGGGTCAGTTTATGACAGGGAGTATATAGATTTATTGTTTAAGTTGCGATATGGATGTGATGAATATAGTGAATAACTCAAGCCTGTT
>ARYC01022467.1:0-11243 GCA_000711775.1 Oxytricha trifallax
GAAGCTGTAACAAACTTCAGAGATGGAGCTCCATTCTTTTCAATTTAGTTCCATTAAATTAGTACTAAATTTGTTTAAATTTAATTAGTACCGGTACTAAATTCGTTTAAGTTTAATTGCTACCAATTTAATAGTACCAAAACTTAATTAGTACCTAGTTTTAATCCAGTGAGGTTTTAATGGAAAGTTCCAATCTGGTTCAAAACTTAATTGGTACCAGTACCAACCTGAACTTATCTGAGTTGGTACCAGAATCAAAATTATTAAGAAAAAAATTACGAAAATTATACTTATAAACTGAGTATAAATATGAAGTCTTAGAGCTTAGATAAAACCATCATTAATGCTGTTGCAACTCCTATATAGTCAAGATATAGCTATAGAAATTTTAAGAGCTTTATAATAGAAATTTAAATTTGAATTTAAAAATGGCGGTCAACTTAAATCGTAGAGCAGCACTTTTAGGAGCAGGTCAATCAATGCTCAACTTTGGCTCCACTAAAAAGCCTGAAATAATTTATGTTGAGAGGGAGGTAGAGCTAAGAGCTCTTGAATTTGAAGCAGAGAATTTTATCATAGAAGTATTAAACCAGAGGAGAGCGCAGAGATAGGGGTTTAAACTTAAATTGATTATGTTGAGGAGCTAAAAGAACAGCAACCAATCGAAAAGATAAAAACATTTTTATGTTAAGACTGTTAGAATCATTTCTCAACAGAACAAAGCTTGAAGAGACACCTTAAAGAGGTACACTCTGGCAAAGCCAAGATATATTTCAAGCATGAGAAAGTGGATGGAAGGTACTAATGCACAACTTGTAATAAGTCTTATACTCACTCTGCAAAAGTTAAGAAGCACATGCAAAAGCATCACCTCAGTGAATTCTTGATTTAAGATTAAGAGACACAAAAACTTGTGCCAGCTAAAGAAAATCAAATACTCTCGAATCTTAAAGAGAGTTACAGGAGAAGCTCAAGAGACAGAAAAGATAAGAATCGATGAACTAACCTGCAGGCAATACAATTCTAGCATGCTTCCAAGCAAAAGCTATGAGCATTCCTGCATTGAATGCAATTAATCTAAGTGGTTGTATTGAGAATTACTTGCATATAAGTGTTCCTAACAAAGCAAAGCTTATAGTGGTTGATGAGTATGCATACAAGGTGTACCCTTTCAGCTATCTCCTTAAGAACGAGCAATACTAAAATGAGTTTGCTAACGAATATATGATTCTTAGAGAGGCATAGAGAAAAGATTGCAAGAACTTGCTTAAGCTAGATGGTGTTAATTTAAGCTATGGTTTTATCGCACTGAGACTTAAGAAATGTGAAATGACTCTGAGAGATTATTTATATCATAACAGATACCCAGATGATTTGAATGATATACTATCAGATATGATAAAGGGTGTCAAGGAGTTGCATGAACTTGGATATGTTCACAGAGATTTGAAACCTGAAAATGTAATGCTGAACCTCTGCCCTATAGAAGTCGTAGTTATCGATTTCAATAGAGCCTTAAGATAAGAGATAGTAACTTTAGCAAAGGTTCTTGGCACTCCTGGCTACTTCCCAATAAGAGAGAAGTGGACGAATGGATCAGTTTAGTGGGATGTATAGGCAGTAGCTGCTATAATTTTAGAGACTGACATGGAATGCATGTCTTACTATGGTACCAAATAAGAGAAATAATCAATAAGTTAAGCGAGTAAGCATATAAAGCAGGACGATATCTGCAAAGAAATCAAACAGATTGTAGACATGATAATTGTAAGAGCACCATCATATCCAAGATAATCCTTAGACAATATACTCGAACCACTATAGAGAGCAAGATTCAAGAGATACAATAAAGACAAGCAGATAAAATTTGTTTGAGTTAAATCGCATAATAATTATTAAATATACTAAAATTCACATAAAACCTGCACTTTCTCTACTAACCCCAATAAGACCCCAACTATACCCTACAAATCAAAGCACTTATAAACCTCACTAAGGGGTTTTGGGGTTTTGAGTGATAGTTAAAATTTATTTGATTTTAAATCATTCATCATCAATATATAAGAAATTATAAACTATAAATATTTATATTAAGGGTACATGAAATTAAATATAGTATATTTTTAGCTTAAGTTTTAATTTAATTAATTATTATCAAATAAAAACTAATTCTCAAAAATAATAATTAATTTAATTATTTCAAATACTTAAAGCCCCATAGATCAATTAAGAAGCGAGGATAGGAGTTAAGAACAATTAGATTAAAAATTAATAATAATTGCCTAATAATATATATAATTAGGCTAAAGTCAAATTAACACAGCCTGATTGAATTAATTTATAAGGACAATTAATCGAGCCAATAGTTTTAATAATTAGCCCAAACATTATAATTATATGCCAATAATAATTAATTCTTAATTTAATTGTTCTTAACTCCAATTCTCATGTCTTAATTGATCTATGGGGTTTTATAATACAAGGACTATGAAATTCATATTAATTACCGCAATATTAACTAATTAATAAATGAGATATTTATCAATATATTATATGATACCAAGCATGCATACTTATTTCAATCGTTTAAATAATTTTGAGGAATATAATTTCATAAATAAATTACTATAAATAGGGAATTCAATCTCATGATGAAATATACATAAAATTTATGCTACTTATTTAGCAATTTTGGTATATTTCTAATTAATGAATATTTCTATCGATTTATGGATATGTGATGAATATTTTAATGAATTTTAGAATTATTTAAAAATCAGTATATATATTAGATTTAAATGTTTTAAATATTTATTTATAATGACTATTTTTAATACCCCAATTAAATTTATGATTAATTTGTAATTACTTTTGTAAGCTTTTATGCTTTTTGTTATAAAATGTATAATATTATGACAATTATTAATTATTATTGCTACCCCTGATCTTATTCAAAGATAAGCAATTTACGGGAGTACTTATTCAAACCCATATACAATCTTAACTTTTTCTTCAAATGAGCAACCCTTCATTCCCTTGCGTAAAATTTTAATCATTCTCTGGGAACCCATCCACATAAGCTCAGTCTTTGGGGCTTAGTTACAAGGTTAGGGAGTCGCAAGTTCTGATTACATCTGATCTTTTGCGTTTTACCAAATATCACTATAATTTAAGTTGATTGTTATAAAGTTAGGTTGTTGGATCGAAGTTAATAAATAAAAAGTAATGTATAAAAATATTAAATACATCTAGAAAATAATTGTTATATAAATGTTTTAAATTGATTGAAAGCTTGAGTAAGAGATAAAATATTAAGAATAGTAATGTAATGTATTTGAACAAATAGAAATACTTACACAGCATTATCTAAGATGCTATTCTTGTAAAAGAACCATAGCACGCCATAGTTTGGCTCTGCATGAATACAATACTAGTTTAGTTCTGCAAGGCTTTCTTTGTCATCCATAATCAAGTAAAGCCTCAATAATTCTAAGAAAGAATCTCCATACTAGGGAGTAAACTGAATAGCAAATTCAAGATACTTCCTAGCTTTTTCAAGATCGTAGTATACTTTGTTTTTAAATGAAGAATAGAGCAATTAAAATCATTATGTTTACCTATTATTGGTGTGTCGAGACATGTGAAGCCTAGCACCTTCACACCAAACTTCGCCAGATTTAGGAATCTCATGTAAGGATTTGATGAAAGTTTTGTAAGTTGTTTCAAAATCCTCTACACTTTGACTTCTAGCATGCTGCAACTAGATTAATGTTGCCCAAAGTCTACCAGTTGCATTGTGCACTTAGAGCGATTCTACTACCATATTCTCGGCTTCCTTGAAATAACCATTTCTAATTTCAAGCATAACCGCTTCAAACCAAATTTTCCATTCCCCTCGTACAAGGCGTTTAGCACTAGACATGATTTGTCTTGCACGCACAATTAAATCAGTAATATCTAAAATTTTAGTTTCTATTCAAAAAGAATTTTTATAAAATTCAATCTATTTAATGCACTTTTAAAACGAAATAACTTGAAAATATCATAAATTTAAGACATATTAATATTCTTTTCAGATTTTATTATAAATTATTAAAATACAAAACGCATGAATTATCTATAAAATACCCTAAAATTACATAATAATTTATATTTGTGTTAACTTTGCTCGTTTTTCAGTTTTGTATTTTATAATCTGCCCTTCCATTTCGAAGAATTTGGCATATTCAAGCAACGCAAGTGAAATTTATTTTTACGGCACATGTAAGCAACACCTCTCAATCAACTTCCTGGATTGATCAATATTGCCTTGTCTATAGGCGAATCGTGATGCTAGTTACCAAACCTTCCATTTCGAGCTGTCTGGTGAAGTCATTAGGGAAGACTCTAGGAAATCTAAAGTAGCTTCATTATCATCTAATCTTTCGTAAGTCTAAGCTGCTTCTATATAGACTTTTGTAAATTATTACATATTGCATAAAATTAAACCTTATAAGTAGGAGTATTTAAATTAATGTGTTAAATGGATATGAAACTTTCCAGCTTAGCTCTTTGGAAATGTGTGTGAACATAAGTCTGATAATATTGTCTAAATTTTCAAAGGGAGTTTGTCTGTTTACTCCGCATTTTTCAAATAATCTCAAATACTAGAACCAGAGAGGCCCATACTTAATATTGTATTACAGTCCTTCCTCATTAATTTTATAATATACAATATATTTATGACGATTTAAATAATTGAATCATATTTTTATTGTATTTGTAAATTACTCACAGATCTTAATTGATTTCTCTAACTCGCCTTCTCTTTCTTCATATTTTGAAGCTTCCAAATAAATAGGACCATAACTCTAGCTGTGTTTAATTAAATATACTAAATATTTACTAAATTTTATAAATTAATTTAAGAGTTCTAAAAAATTAATATTCGTATCTTAACGGTATTTTTATTAAAATAAATTTCTTAGAGCTTTTTACTTAAAAAATATTTAATGAAAATAAGTTGCAAGAAAAAATAGAATCATCTCAACATAAAATATGGTAGTTTTTAATTTAAAAGATTATTTAAATAACTTTTTTAAAAAAATAAACTTATCATATATATTATTTGATTTTTTTATATCGATATAAAAATATTATAAATAATAATTATTAAAATTTTGTCATAATTTATGAAATGAATTAATCTAAAGGAGTTTATATTTTCTAAGAGTCTTAACCAAGTTGCTCATTTAGTTGAATAAAATCATATAAATTAAGGATAATTTTTCAATGATAAATATTAATTTATAAATGGTATTAATTTTATCTTTAAAATTATGGGCAACTTATTTAAAAAAAGCAAAAACTATACAATTAATCTGTGTTTGAGTAGATGCTTGAAAATTCTTCTTGCTCCCTCTTTATTACCATTTCTGCCTTCAAATAGTGCCCCTTCAAGAATCATTTTCCAAGACTTCTCAAAAGGTACATCTCTAAGTGCACCTAATACACAAATATAAAATTCATCATATATTTTTAATTAAAAAAATCTCTATATAATTATTAAATTATTATTTTCATCGATAATTTTCACATAATTTATTCATGAATAACTTTCTAACTTAATCATAATTACGATTTTTTTCTTCTACTTTTATAGCTTTGACAAATAAATTCTCATTCATAGAGGAAAATTTAAGTCCTACCAGAAGTACCCTTCTGCTTTATTCCTAGTTACTTTATAGTAATTTTTGATATGTTATAAATGTAATTCATTAATTAGAAATACAATTTAAAAAAAGATTTGTATAATATTTACCACATTCTTCCTCCATTTTGGCATACTCAAGCCATCCTTAGTAGGCAAAAGGCTGGATGTTGCATATCAATTTGAATAATATTTTGGCTTCAACAAACTTGCTTTCACGCTTTGCGAAGTCAGCCAAGTCAAGGAGGATTCTCCAATGCACTTTCTTGGGGATGCAAATTATTCTCTCAAATAGTAACTTAAATTACCAATTTATTACTGGGTAAATCTATGATTTAAGGTTATTTGATTTCAATAGTTATTTTTACTAATGAAATAATTAACTTAATTGCCTCTTTAAAGCCCTTTTTCTCGACATCCTTTAGCTCTTTGTTCAATACCTTATATTTATGCTTTGAATTCGGAGTCTCAATGAGCTCCTGCTTTAAGGAGTGAAGCTGCTCTCTCATTTTCTCAGTTATGATTAATCTTCTTGGAGCTTACTGTGCAATTCTACTTACATACTGCATTTTTGGCATGGGAGTGATAGACTTTATCTTATATATAAATGATATCATGATTACAATTATAACCATATAAAATCTAAGAGGCAGCTGTAGATGAAACTTGTTCAAATAGTTTCTTTGTCTGATCTGTGTGCTAAATCATGCTTGGCTTTGGTGGCAAGCCTGGAGGAGGTTAGGTTGTGACTTATTGCTGCTTGGCAGTTGCAGTAACAAAATTAGCTCGAGAAAAGAAAGTTTTCAATTCATCTTAACTCTACTTAGGTTACGAAACTTAAGAATTTCTTATACTAATATAATTTAATTTATAACTTATGAAATGACAGTTTAAGAGTCAAGTTATTCTTTGTTATTTCCCTATGCTTATTATGCTTCTTTCAGATTATTGCTTTCCTTTAAGTGACTTTCCTAATTTTACTCTTTAGTTTCATTCTATATTTCAAGCAGAGTCTACAATTTTGGTCTTGGTTAGTCAACTATTTTTTAAGTCTCTAAATCTTCATCTTTGAAAAGTTTTCTCTTTGAAACTATAGAGTTGACTTACTTTGCCATGGTATTATGATCTCTGGGAATTGAGTAAAAAATGGGATTTCTAAAGCTGAATGGTGAATCAGTAATGAAACTTTGTAAACTTTCATTAGTTAAGCCAAATTTATCTTCATCTTCAAATGAATTCTCATTTTTCAATTGATCATCTCCTGAAGAGTAATCATTAGATACTCTACTCACGTCTCTGAAAGGATGTGTAGTCTAACCATTAAGCTAAGCCTGTTAAAATGGATGCAAAGGTTCATTGAAACCTATTAAATCGTTTATCATATGCATAGGATTGTAAGAAAATTCCATGTTGTTGCCGCCATTCAAGTTTCTCTTTACCTTTTTATTATTTTTACCTTGCTTTCCTGGTTGCTATGAGAAAGGAACATTCATAGGTTATCCTGGATAAAAACCTGCTTATTATTGCTAAAAGAGCTGTTGTTAATAGCTACCAAGCATGTCAATTTAGGGTTAGTTTTGTTGCATCATTGAGCTAAAATAGCTCATAAAATTCTCATTTTAGGATAAATGATTGTTTGCACTATTTTAAGAAGTGTTAGAAGTCGGAGTTTGAACAAACTACTATAACTCTGGTTACATCATAAAATTTAGAGAGTTCTATTGTGATACTTATTACAACTATGGTTGCTGAGTGAATGGAAATACATTATTTTGATGTTAAACCTAAGGAAATGGAAAAATCTAAGAAGGCTGTTTGTATAAGAAATTTTAATTTGTCTGTTAAAATGATTCTTAGTTTCCCATATTCATTATAGATCCCATTGAAAGTTGACTATAATTGTTTGATTAATTAACTTGTAAGGAAATTTACTTTGAGAATTTTTGAGAGTTCAATGAATTTCCAGTGAGTCCATTTGAAGACGATGTTGATTAGAAAATTCCCGATTACATGTTATTGTTTTGTATATTGAGGGAATTGTTGAGTGATGTGTTCACTGCAAAAGGCTATTTTTATTGCTAGCCAAATTAACTGAAGTCTATCTGTGTTGCTGCTAATGACTGCGCAAATTGCTAAGATTAACTTGATGTAGTAGATATATTACAATTATTTTCACTATAAATGTTGATAAGCTAATTTCAGTTTTATGGTTTGAGACATAATTATGATAATGAATATGTTTTAATTATCCTACTGGATTGATTTCGCGTTTCAAGAATTAATTTTTATATTTTAACTCACAAATATCAGTTTTATTTTTTTAATAAAAAGATGCTGAGCCAATAGAAAAAGATTAAGCGAAAACATTGAGTGCTTGATCTAAAATAAGTAATTAAGAAATCAACGAATATATCTTTGAAGAGTCCTTGCAATTTTTCTAATAATTCTTACTTGAGTTTTTAGCTGAAGGTGGGAAGGAATTTTCTTTTTACATTGGGATTTGCTAGAAGCTAGGAAGAGGCTAAGAATTTTCGATATCGAGTGATCTGTTATTCAATAACTGCTGCTGATTTCCTTGAAGATTATTCCACAAACCATTTAAAAAAACTAACATTAAATATTAAAAATCATACCATAAATTAATATAATGTTTGTTTAAATTAAATTTATAAGTGATTGTTTGCGGATTGTTAGAATGTTGAAAACGAATTTTGATTCATTTTTATATTTAAGAAACACAAAGAGATTAAAATCGATAAACCGAAATAAAAAAGTAAAATACTTATATACAAATTATATTAAGGTATTTACTTATATCTTATATAAAGTTTACTATTTAAAAATTTTAAATATTTCAAAAATTAACTGCAAAATTTGCTTAGAAATTTTCCCATTTCATAAAATATTTATTGTACATTTGCTTGAGAAAGCAATGCTATTTATGAATGAGAAGAAATGAAAATAATGACATTTTAATTTAGATTAGTTAAATAAGAAAAGAGATATGCATTATAAAATATTGCGTATTTAATGATTCCCCAGTACATTTAAAAAATTTGTTTAATTAATTATTTAAATGCAACTCTCTTTGATATGCAGGCGCAGACCAGCTCAGTGCCAGAGTACGAAGATTCTCTTGGTCTTGAGGGTTTCCTCGGCTTTAACGATGTTCTCGACGTGATATTTGCCGTTGTGGTTGATCTCAGCCCACATGTCGTAGATCAAGAATGGCTCTGTGAAGTTGTATTTATTGTTTGAGAATGGCATGGTCTTGAAGTGGAGAGTCATGGTGGCTCCTGACTCAACATCTCCGATCTTGTAGCGACCAGTTGAGGTGTTCATATCAGCGTTGAAGAACTTTGATAAGGGGGTTCTGTACTCTGGGAAGTATGGGTTCTCTCTTCCTTGATCCCATTCTTGATCATTAATTATCAGAGATACCATATCTCAAATAAAGGAATAAAGTTATGTTGATCGTAATCAATAACGTGATAGGTCTCTGGGGTGAAGAGCTTGTTGAGCTTTTCATTCTTGAAGATAGTGTCGAGAACTGAGACTTCATCAACAGTTGGCTCAGCACCCTTATCTCTAATTCTAGCAGCGGTCACAAGTCCGAAGAAAGCGAAGTGCATTTTCCAGATAAGTGCTTGGTTGAACATTTAATATTAAAGAATGTAATAACATCAAGAAGCAGAATGAAGTGTAACCAATCAAAGTTCTGGTCCAGCCATCATTTGATCTGTGAAGGCGAGAGTAGATTTGATATAAGTAATCAGCTGCTCTCATTCTCCATTCCCACATGTCATTCTTGAATAAGTTGTTGCTGTAAGCGAATTTGTTTGGATTTCTCTCGGTTTTGTGCTATAATTTTTTAATTAGAATCTTTACATCAATTTAAAGACATTTTGTTTATCGCTGATTTACTTACTGACTCAACACCATTAGCTCCATGAATATTGCTCCAGTAGTGAACATAAACGTTGTCCAAACCTTGAGATGGTCTGAATCTCAAGTTGTAGGCGCCTGGGGCAGCGGTCTTTCTGAAACCTCTGACGGGTTTAGCCAATAATCCACTGCAATCCTATGATTCATTGGGTTAGAAAAAAGCTTTAAAAAATAAGGTCGTTATATATGATTATGAGAATTAAACTTACAGAGAGGAATCTCCAAGAAGTTTTTGAGGTCTGCATCTTTATTATTACTTTCTGTAATATTTATTATAATATATATTGCTAATTCATTTAAATTATCATTTATAATCTTTATATTTTACTACTTATCTATACTATAATTAACTTTATCAAGTCTATATTTAGAAATATATTAATTTTTGAGTAACTTTATGCGAACTAATGCAGAATAATTATAGCTTTCACAATAAAATTCGTTATAAAACATTTATAAAGCGCTTGAGTTAGTTCAATTAAGAATATATATATATTACTGCTCTTCATAATAAGAGGGAATCATCTTCATTTTGGTCATCCGAAGAAGCATCATACTTTAAATTAATTTCCTAATCCAAATCACTGCCTGCACTTCCTTCGTTGAAGTCCAATTCCTTGCTATTTCTCATAATGAGAGATAAATCTTCTTTTTTTATGCTTGATCTCATAGAGGTGTTTTGAGACAACAATGACTTGCTGATGCTTTGTGGTTACTATCCTGAGTTTGAAATTAATTTATTTACAGGATTTATATTTATGTTTTATAATATCGAATATCTTATTGAAATATCTAATTTGAATTTTATAATTATTTATTGTAAATTTTTATTCTAAAATTAGATATACATTAAGTTTGAGGAAGTAGAACTTGATTTTTGCTGAGGAGAGGGCTTCTTGAACTTTGGCACGTCATCTCTATCTTCCTAGAGTAGTTGTGGGATGTGTGATGGTCTCATGAAGTACATCAATGACTGATTTTAGTAGTCATTATTTGATATTAGTGAAGTGTTCTCACTGATATTCTCAAAGAAACTACAATATAACTATTAAACAGTAATATTTTGTACCTTTTAGCTTGATTTTCAGTGGAGGTCTTATTATTTGCAGATGAAAGCTATTGATAGGGGTAGTACTAGTTTCCAACTGGCAGGTTATTATTCCCATGGAATACACTTTCGTCAGATGAGGAGGAGTAAATATATTAATTTAAATTGTGAAAATAATCTAATAATGTATATATCAGTGAGTAATTGAGCTTGAGTTCTTGGTCCTTGCTATTAATGCTCTTATAGTCTTTTGGCTTTTACTAATTTTTAGCCTTACCATTTCTAGAATTTGACTTTCCTCCCTTCACATTTTTATACAAAACTACATTTTAATATGTTAATTATTATCAGATTTATGTCATATTTTGATAATAAATTAATCTTTAATAATGGCTTCCTTTGAGAAAATATTAAAAATAGTTTTTACTTTTAATAATATACTACTTTACTTACAATTTGAGTAATAAGCTAGGACTAAGAACAAAAAGGAGGCAACCAAGACCAGGGAAGTAATTACAATAATAGTCATGAAGTTATTGTTTCTAAACACTACTACTGGCT
>ARYC01022469.1:0-16670 GCA_000711775.1 Oxytricha trifallax
TCTCATCGCTGACTCTCTTAGCAGCACTCTTAATAAAATAGACTGTGTCTATCATTAAATCATGCATCAGATGGTAGAGCAGTAATTTCTTATAATGACCTTTCAATAACCCCAATATAATGCAATTCCATTGAACTAAGGGCTGTAAGGAACATTAAATACAGGTGTTATATTTAGCCTTTCATATTCCTTTCTTGAGTCTTTAGTTTTATGAACTGATAAGTTATCAACGAACAGAATAATCTCTTAGTCAGCGTATTTGTTTCTGAGTTATTGTAAGACTTTAATATATTATTCAGTCTTTATAAAGCGAGGGTGGATAACATAAGTCTCTAGGCCACTATCTTCACTGATTCCACCAAGGATTGCATGAGTTTATATCTTAACCTTTAAGTCATAAACTTCTATATTACTATACCTCTTGTACCAAGACCTTGATATAAATGTATTGAATGTAAATACAGCTTCATCAGCGTGTATGAACTTTATATTATGCTCATAAGACCTCTGCATTTAATCGAATATATAATTTAAATTATCTTATAAAATGGAACATTAAAGTCAATCACTATCTTAATGCGATTGACTGTCTTGTAAGATATTCCATTCTTTTTATATATGTTCGCTATAGATTAAGCAGAGATGTGAAGCTCAGGAAATTGGCGATGAAACATCACAGCTCTCTAGGCCAGAGAGAAGTGAGCCCAGTATTTAAGAGTCTTATCATTAATTAGATAATCGATATGATGCTGCTAAAATTTTAAAGGTCTCTAGGCTTAGAATTAAGATGCTATCTCTTTAAATTCAATGCTAATAGACAGTGAGACCTCACAGTTCTGGAGATTTATGGAGTAGCCTTGCTATAGACGTATAATTCAGAACAGGCTTGAGTTATTCACTATATTCATCACATCCATATCGCAACATAAACAATAAACCTATATACTCACTGTAATAAACAGACCCCAAACCTCGCATATACTCACTTAAAATACTAATATTTAAACATTAAACCCCTACATAAACCCTATTAAAACCCTATAAAGTATGCACTAATAGTCTACTTTTATCAATCAAAAACTCAATCAAACTACTGAAAGGGTTTTGGGGTTTTGAATCTAGATTCAATATACAAATAAAATTGGTTCAATTATATAAAATGAAACTCAATCAATTAAGTTATAATGCCACTATATTTTACATAATTAGGTTTTATTATTAAATAAATTTGGTCAAATTTGATCAGTTTAATACTTTCGCATTAATCATTGGGATACTCCCATGTGCCTGGAATTTTTTTTAATTTCAGGCACATGAATCTGGAATCCAGAACTGTGGGGGTCATGTATTATAGTTAGAAAAAATTGGCCTCCATTTAAAAGGGTTTTTTTTAAAAATTATTATATTTCTAAATTATCTTAATCTTTTAGTAAAAAATGATTTTAATTGTATTTTAATTTAAATGGTAAGATGATAAATTTGAAAGAGTTAACTTTTCCAACAAAAGTTTAAGCTATAATCTTTAATATGAATCTCGTACCCCACTTCCAAATAATTTTTAAGTTTCTTAAATTTAATTGAGATTAACCAATACTAAGAAAAATATCTTTTCTAGATATAACTTCTACTAAAAATTAATTAGGAAATCTTAAGTTATTTAATACTTCTAAACCTAGCTCAATCCATATACCTGTTTATCAATCCCAATAATTGAAGACCCAATTTTCTATGGCCCTTAGCTATTGCTTGGACTTCATTATATAAGATCTTTCTGAGTTTAACCAAGAATTTAAAATACCAATTGGAAAGCTTCTTCAATTATTACTACTCCCTATTAACAATAATTTAATGATTAAAAGAAGTCTATACGATCTCACCATAGATTGGTCATAAAATTATTTGTTAATATAATGATCACCATTATTTGTTAAATCACTATCTAATAAATTTTATCAACCATATTCTATTTAAGTCTAATATTAATTACACGACATTACTAAATTAATGTCATGTTATTATTAAATAGAAATATACAATTATTCAACTATTATAGAGAGATATATAACTATTGCAAAGAAATATATAATATTTAAAATATTTATTCTTACCATAGATTTTAGAATTACAAAAAACACTACATCAAATCTACAATCTTTTGAAAACAAGATTAAAATAAAAACTTATCTCTCGATCAAACTCAGAGATGCTGGCAGTAAAAATGACAATTGAATAAAACGAAAGAATCTTTTGACCATTCGAGATAATTAAATTATTACTAAACTAACTATAATCTTGTAAAGGAGGTAACTTCTAGCTATCCGAAGCTTATATGAAACCATAAATGCACAAAAACTTCAACTTAATTAGCTTGAGTTGAAATTATTAAAGTGGACCACGAATAGGATTAAAAAAATAGGATAAATAATTAATTGAACAAATGGAAAACAAATTAGAGGTAGTTTATAAGAGAAAATTAAAATTACTAAATATAATAAAGTATATTACCCTTTTTATCTAAAATGGAGAGTACTTGAGCTATTTATAATATTAAGACTTTTGTAATTTTCCAAATAATTCCAAATGATATTGTTATAAAAATTTAGTTATTCTTACTTTTAAGCAATTTTAAGCAAAATAATATGAAATAGAAATTTAATAATTTTTAAAAAAAAACCCTTATAAATGGTAGCCAATTTTTCTGACTATAATACATGACCCCCCACGAATCTGGAATTCCAGGTTCATGGTTCTGGAATTAAATAAATTTCCAGGCACATGGGTGGTATCTAATCATTGTGAACTTAATAGTTTTATCGAATCTTACAAATAAATATGTATAAAGTTTTAAATAAAATTCCTAAATTTCTATTTTATATTGTAGAATTATTAATTTTCTAATGAATAATTATTAATTAACTAAATGATAATTATTAATTCTAAGCTTTGATTTCATACTCAACAAAAAAAAAGTTTTAAATAGCTAAATTATATATGGTTTATTATAAAACAATTCTTAAATATCTTTGGTTTTAATTAATCAATGTTTTTGTTTTAATAAATACTCTATTCAATAATTTTAAAATAATTTAATTATCATTAAAATCTTAAGAGAAGAGGCTAGGAATATTTTATTGGGTATTCATTAAATGTTTTAAAAATTGTTGGAATATTTGTAGAATTTGGAAAAATAAATTATATTTAAATTATTTAATTTTTCAATTAGAGGCTTTTAATTTTTAGAATCCTGGACAATATATGGTACTAGTTTAATAGAGAATTCAAAATTAGCTAGACTTTACTTTTAGAGGTACACATCTATTGCGTCACTGATGCAAGATAAATGAACTTTAATGTGTTTGATTTGTTTAGCGTATTTTTATATAATAATTAAAGTCCATTTTTCTCGCATCAGGGACACAATAGATGAACCGCCAATAGTAAATTCTAGCTAATTTTGAATTTTCTATTAAACGAGTACCATTTATTGTCCAAGATTATAAAAATTAAAAGCCTCTAATTTTATATTTTTTAAATCAAATTTAATTCATTTGTCCAAATTCAAATGTACTCTTACAATAGTATTTTATATTATTTAGCATAGAAAAAACTTTGGTTCCCCTTTGATTTTTGTATAGGTTTTGCTGATTTGGATAATCTTTTTAGAAATTAGTAAACATTTGGGAAATTCTGTTCCTTAACTATCAAGTATTTTTTAAATAAATGATAATATATTCATGAATTAACTGCTTGATAAATGCAACTTCTGACTCTGCGAATTTATTCATTAATCCTTGTTTAAACTTGCTGTAGAGTTGTTGTGCAGTATTAATTTTAATGAGTAAAGTTTTGTCAGATAAAACCATAGTGTCTCCATTCATAAATTACAGCAGTTAAGCACTTGAATAATTCTTATAATATTTTAGAGTCAGGTATATTATAGAACTGCTCAGTATTTCTATATCTTGATGAGATAGCTCGCTAGAGTGAAGAACGATTTAACTGAAAAATCCAGCCAAAACAAAAAAATTATTAAGTATTTTTTAAATGAAACAAAAGCTCGTAATTTGTAAATTTTCCGTTGTAAAATCACTTTAGAAATTTAAAATAACATTAAGAAACATTAATTTTGTAAAAACAAATAAGTCTTTTCTGTCTTGTTTATTCAATTTTTGAGATTATTGAAACTGGCTATTATATAATTAGATTAACCCATGCATCTTTTCGCATGCCTCATCGTAGAAACTGTTATTTTAAATCTTAAATTCCAAAGTTTGCAAAATATCTTGTTCCTTATTTAATATTTAAGATCTGTCATATTTTCCATGAGATGCTTCATTTAAAATTTATCTCATAAAGATAGGTTAAACATCTTCATATTTACTTGCAATAAATATTGAAGTGAGTCCTACTATATGGAAGTCTGCCTTATTCTATTTAATACCCTGAAGCATTTTTATTAGATAAAATTTGTCCATTATTTAGGTAGCTAACACAAAAGTTTTAGTAACTTGTTTGCCGAGCACTCTAAATACCTGTATCATCCAGTCGATCATTCTTTCATAAATTTAATCATAGGATTAATTTAAGCATATAGTTTTTTGAATCATTTTTTACTTTGAAATATACAAGATTTTCATTTAGCTTAAGTTAAGTTAATTTAAAAGTTTTTTTTACGATTTTATAGCTTATTAAAATGATTAATCGAGTAAGCCTGATAAAATTAAGATTTAAATTTTTAAAAATAAACTCCAAAATGTCCCTTAATTTATATTGATCGAGTTTCACTTTAAGAATTTAAAATACAGAGTAAAAATCTTATTTTGATGAATATTAAATTCATTATTCTTAATCTTTGGTTCTCGGTGATACTATGGTAACCAAGATATTCTGGATCAAAGTCCTTAGAGATTTATAGATTTTAGGGCTGACTTTTGTATCGGTTTTCAGATAATTATAAGCTTTTGCATGGACTAGCCTATTTACTACTACTTCTCATTTTTTGAGAAATTGATGAGAAACTATAGCTAATTAAATTAAGCAAAATGAAATTAAATGCAATTTATTTTTTGATTTTTTCAAATAAATGATTCAATATTTTGTGTTGGTCTATTTGGGGAAACATTTAGAGATACACTTGGGAAATTTAAATCCGAAGGCACAATTTTATTCAATTTTTAATGAAAGTTTAAATATAAATCATCTTAAATTTAGCACACCGTTTATTTTAATTGAAAGATAATTATTGTGGCTTTCATTTTTTTGTAGCTAGGATTCTTGAGATATACTACTATTGAAATTAAGTTATGACAGTTCGGTTTTATAGCTCCCGCTACTTTCGTTCTTTGAGTATTTTAATATGCAAATTTATGAATATATATATAATGCCAATCTGTGATTTTTAAGGTAAATTAGAATAACTTGAATTTTAAATACAATGTTAATAATAGTCTCGAGAGTCAAAGCAAGTAGATGAAGTTAGCTACTTACTCGAAGACCCACTGCAACTTGTATTTTTGCATTTCGATTAGATATTCCCACTATTATGCGAGCAACCAAGTGTTTGAGTGGCAGCTAAGTAACTAATATCCTCTAAGCTGTAATTAATAACTTTAAAATAAAAATTCAATTTTCTTAGGCGGATGGATTTTGCTTATCAATCTTGGATTATTATTATTTGATCTAATTTTGCTTACTAACTAACTATTCAATAAGAATGTCAGGATTCACTCTTCTTTATTTACATATACAAAAATATATCCTTTAAAAAATCTTACTTCTTTTATTGTATTTATTTTGCGTGCCTCTTTCTAATATTACTAGACTGCTGATTATTGTCACTTACTTGGTTAAGCGCTACTTATTTACTTGAAATTTAGGGGGAAATTTAATCTACAAATTTTTAATATTTATTGACCATGATTTGATTGAATATAGAATAAGAATTATATACATATTTTTTCCCACTCTCGATAATTAAAAAATATTCAATAAAAATTTACAAAATTTTAAATACCGTATGTTTTAGATACTTAAAATTTTAAGACTATAAATTTTATAGATAAGTAGGATATTTTATTTTTAAAAATTAAAATAAATGATTTATTCATTAATAATTTCCTCATTTCTAAATATTTCTAAATTTTAATTCTTTTATTTTTAATTAAATTTTTAATTGTTAAAATTATGAATTTTTCCTTAATATCTCTAAATTTAAGCAAGCTCAGATAGTCTTTCAATTGAATTGTTTGTTTAATTGTTTTTGCTGGTAAGCGAAAATTGCTTTTGAGATTATTTTGTTGTTTAACTATTTAATTATTTCTCTTACTTTTATAGTTTAAATAAGTTTTTATTTCAACAATTTAAAAATTGTTTGTAAAATACTTAATAGATATTATAATCATCCCATATACATGCAGATATATAAGGGAGTCTTATATTTTTTCTGATTTGTTGAGATTGATTTTCTTATATTCCCGCTTAAACTTATTTATTTAATTTAAATTCATTTATTTTCATCAAGATTTTAATATTTATCCCAATCATAAAATTCAAGAAATTCTAAATTATATAGAAAATTAAAAAAAAAGGCAAAATATGAACAACTTAATTTTCTTAAGTTTTAAACAATTTTTTATAGTAAGTAAAAAATATTTATTAAGGAATTAATTAAAGTAGATGATCATTATCTGAAGAGCCTGATAATTTGATAATAAATTAGTTATGTTTCCCAAGATAGTTATATATAAGTTTTTATTTATATCATATTGCAAGTTTTTAATATTATACTTGACCAAAGATTTTTAGAATCGTATTATAGCTGATAAAATTGGTAAATTAAAATTTATATATAATAAATTTTTAATTTTCTAAAAAATTTAGTTGTAGTTTATATAAAAGGAGATTATATAATTGGAAAATTATAAAAATAGTTTATTAATAGAAAAATTGTGTAAATTTTATATTTAAAACTAATTTTCAGAATAATTCTAAAATATTTAACCATAAGAAAATAGTTAAATGTTAATTTATTTTTAAGAATCAAAAGTATTTTACAAATTTAAAGATAAAGACGTTAAAAGCTTTTTTAATGTGCTCACAGTAATAACTTTTATTACTTTTATTTCCTTAAAAAATTTAATTCAAAAGAATTATGCACTAAACTTCAGCACAATGGTTTAGAAATAATTTATTTAATGCTTTCTTTTCCTTTAATGAGATTAGTTTAAGGTGTAGAAAATCTAAATTTTTGGGTAGTCCTTTTTTTATCTACCAAGCTATTATAAGTCCCCATTTTAATTTCATACGCCAATTCAATATTGTAGGAATACATTTGATTTTGGAAAATAAATTATAAATTAATATATATATAAATAATAAAAATCTTGGCAGTTAACTTTTTGGAAACCTAGACAATATGGTACTTGTTTGAAATAGAATTCAAAATCAGCTGGACTTTACTATTAGCGGTACCCCTCTATCGCATCGTAGGAGTGAGATAAATCGATTTTAATTTTGACATTAAAATCAACTAAACAAATCACCCAAAATTAAAATCGATTTATCTCACTCCTACGATGCGATAGAGGGGTACCGCTAATAGTAAAGTCCAGCTTATTTTGAATTCTATTTCAAACAAGTACCCATATTGTCTAGGTTTCCAAAAAGTTAACTGCCACGATTTTTATTATTTATATATATATTAATTTATAATTTATTTTCCAAAATCAAATGTATTCTTACAATAATAATAATAATGATTTTTTGTATCAAGCTTCCACTTTTGTTTAATGTGGCTTTGAATGGACAAAAAAGGTTCTTTTGGATACAAGAATATTCATATGATCACAATTTATTTTAATTTATATGGAATATATATATTAACTATAGAAGAAAAAAGAATCTGGGCCTTGAAAAAAATCAGTGTGAGTTACATACTCCAAATTTTTAAAAATATTATTTTCTTATTTTGATAAACTCCTCAAATCATTTAATATTTTGGGGGGGAAGTTTCCTGCCCCATACATAAAAATATGTAATTTGTATAATTTTCAAAGAATCTTTATCATCAATTATGATGTAGTTTTTTTAAATTTAGCTCCAAATATCATTTCTACCTTGATAATGAATTTAATATTTAATGAAAAATAACATCAATTATTAATATAAAACACTTATTTTAGCCTTGATAATAATATATAATTTGATAAAGATTAATTATGTACCTTGAAAATTATATAATAATAAATGTTGTATAGTACATTATTATGGTAATTGAAATTGAAATTTATTGTTTCTATTAAAATTATTTAAAAAAACATAACATTTAATGTTGGGGGCAGGAAACTTCCCCCCCTAATATTTTATTACTTATTAAGTTTACATAGAATGTGTTTTCTTAATACTCTCAAGTTAACTTATACTTTGTTGTATAAATCAATTAAATTTTTATTAATTTAATTTTTTAATTTATCAATTTTAGTTTTAATCAATCTGAATTTAATTTTTTTAAAAAGAATTTGAAAACAAAAATATTTAAATATAGTTAATAACCCTCATTTCAATAATAAATTTCTTTTTCATTAATTTTTTGACCAATATTTAATTGACTATTTAGTAGATATAATATATTTTATTGACTATTATATTTAGATATATTAATAAAGCTTATTAAAAATACTAGGTACCATCAATAAATCTTCCTTGTAGGTAGCTTACTGCAATAGTTTAAAAATATAATTATTTAAGAATTTAGAATAGGTTTTTTAGTAAAAAAATAATAGTTTAGAACTACTGACAGGATTTGGTAAAAATTTCCATAAAAACATCATTGTTTAAATAAAACAAATAAACTAATCATAATTTTATAGCGAAAATGAACCTCTTTTTTATGTTATAAATTTTTTTTACAATTATCTAAGAAAATTATGTTAAATTATTCAGACCTTAAATTATAACTATTAAACAATTTATATTCCTTAATTTACTGCAGTAAATTAAAAAATATAAATATAATTTTTACTTAACCATAATAAATAATAAATATTATTTAGATAATTGAACTATAATAAGAAATACTCAAATAAATAATTTATATACCATATATCTGAAAACAATTAATTGTAATATGTTTAAAAATAGATGGAAAAAAAATTATCTAAACTTATCTAAAACCCCGTTAGTCAATTATTATAGGCTGAAATTAAATCTAATTAGGCTAAAAACAAATATACACACCCTGATTGGTTTATTTTATTGATATAATTATTCAAGCCAATGGTTTTAATAATTTGCCAAAACTTTAATAGTTTACGCCAATAATAATTTATTCTTAATTTTATTATTCTAAATTCTCGAATCTTCATTCTTAATTGACTAACAGGGTTTAATAATAGAAAGCATTCTATGATTTTTTTAAAAAATTTTTCGCATTACATTATCAAATATTTTTACCAATTAGTTTCAAATAAATAATTCTAGTAATTACATGAATATTATAATATTTTTACTAATTTTATACATACCTGTTTGAGTGATTTAAACTGCTGTTTCTTTTGGTAAAGAATTAAGACTATGTTGAATCTTCGTTCAATATCCTTATTGATGATATAAATTTAAACTATCATTATATTAATTTTTTTTATTTATCTTAAAAATATTATGAGACTGAGGGCTTTAGGGTGCTTAAGGTAAGGGTTTGAGATTTTTCATTGAGTTAAGAGCGATCTCTAACTCTATTTGCGATCATTACTGCTGGAATCATCATTTGTTTGGAATTCAAATTAAATAATTTATTGAACAAAAAATATCAAAAGATTTAAATAAGATATTATTTTTTATTTAAATTTAGAATTTTGCTATTGTATATTACTAAGTTATTAAAAGTTTTATTATTGTTTAAATTAATAATACAAAATTATTGGGAAAAATAATGATAAAATTAAATATATGATTGTTATTAGCTTTCAAATTGAGACTTAAAAATTTCTAATATTTATAAAAAATATTAGAAAATTTTGAGAACTAAGAATTGATATAAAAAAATAGAGGAAATAAAAAAAAATATTTTACTGACTTATTGATAATTTAAATATTAAAATTTTATTTTATGTTTTTCATTTTACTTTAATTTTTTAAATATATGTTCATTTATTAATTATATTTTAAAGTGAAATAATTTTATTAAAATAATTCAGGAATCAAAATAAAAAATTATCTATAATTCAATCATTTTATAATTTTGGAATATTAAATATTAATTAATGAATCAGCCTTCTATTTATATAGCTTAACATTAAATTTCAAGAAACTAATTTATTGTCTCTAACAATTATATTATATATAAATTTACTTTTATCGAACTTATCAAATTATATAAAAAGTTTTAATCTAGCAATTATATATTTGAAATCAGAATATCAATGATATTCTTTTAATATTTGGGGGGGGAAGTTTCTTGCCTCAAAAAGGAACTTTTCTGCCCCCTTCAGAATTTTCCTTCCCAATACATTAAAATATGTAATTTAATAAATTTCTACAAATCTTTATCATCAATTATGATCTTGTTATTTATAATTTAGCATCAAATATCAATTCTACCTAGAAAAAGAATATAAATTTCAATATAAACCGCATTAAATATTAAAAAAACTATTTTAATATGTTTTTACAAAGAATAATAATATAACTTGAAAATTATATATTATTAAAATTGTTTAATAAATGGTAATGGTAGTTGAAATTAAATTTATATGTTTCTAATATTTTTATTGCAAAAAAATTTATAATTTAATGTTGGAGGCAGGAAACTTCAAATGGAAACAGGAAACTGCACGTGGGCAGGAAACATCCCCCTCTATTATTTATATTAAATATTAACTTAAAATTTTGTATTATAAAAAGTGTTAAACACAAATGTTAATTCTATCATTTACCAACATTAAATTTAGCAAAGTATAATTTATATTTGTAGAATAATTAAAAATAATTTTTATGATTAAACTATAATTTTTTTCATAATCTTTCACTTAAATTAATAATTCAGAATCAATAATGATATTATTTTTTGTGATTCTTCTATCCCTATTTATTTTACTTCATCAAATAAATATAAGAATAGATAGTACCTATAAGTTAAGTGATTTTATTTGAAGGGTTAGGATTTATTGGGGTTAGTAGAGAAATCTGACTGAATATGGAAAATTTGAAACAATAAGTAATGAAATTTAGGTCAAATTATGATGTGAATTATCTAAACTTAACACTGAAACCATATAAGTGAAAGTATTAAAAACATCTAATGAAAAATAAAATTCCCTTGTGAGATGAAAATCAAAAAACTTTACACAATTTATTTTACTAGCGAAACTTTAAATTTTCATTGCAAATTTCCTAACCTGAGTATCTTTGATAATCATATCCTTATATTAATAGGAGGAGTGGAATTAATTTAAAGACTATAATATAGTAAAGAGAGTGAATGGTTTGAAAGTGTTATTTTACCAATATAATATATGATGTCTATATTATTAAATAAAGAGAGCTACTAATATTATTATCTAGTTCATAAGCGCAAATGGATATACTTTTTAATCTTACTTTTGAATAAAAATTCTATAATTTCAAATTGAATATAATCATATAATTAAACCTTTTATATTAGAATTTTTATTTTTTCTTTATTAAGTAATACCGTGATAATTATATTAATTTTTTTTACAATTTATTTTTTAATACATTTAATATTATCATATATATCTTTACATCTTTTAAATTAATAAATATTAAATTTAAATATCAATCTACTTTTATGTAAGTTTTATAAATTATCTTTAATTTCTTTTATTATCTTCATAATATCAATTGATAAGTAAAGTTTTGAAAGTAATATAGATTTGCATATATTCTTTGGTTAAATATACTTCTATATTTAATTTGACAGAAATGAAATTATATTTTAATGAGTATTACAATTCTTATAAATAATATTTTAGAAAATGTCTAAATAAGGTAAAATATAGATTATTAAATGTAAAATTGAAATTTCAAGTATTTGGCTTTGGGATCAAAAAGGTTGGATTTTATCTTAGAGGGTTCATAATAATACTTCAAAATCACCAGTTTTGTATATTTAACCTTATGTTTTTACTTTTAAATAGATAATATTTATACAATGTAATATTTAGAAAAATATATAATTTTTATATAAGAAATAAAAATTAAATAAAATAAATATAGATAATAATTTAATTTATAGCACATAACGCAAAATTTCTTAATCATAAAATAGAATTAATTTTTGTTTTTAATAATAATAATAAGTAAAATAATGTGAAAATTTGGATGAATAAAAATGTTTAATTAAAAATGAAAGATTGAGTTAATATATGTAGAAGGATACTATAAAAACAAACCCCGAATATTTCTAAAATGACATTTAGTTTTACTGGCATTTTATCCTTTAATTTCAAATTGTCGTGATTGATCAACTCTACCATCATCTTATTTATTGTTTGCTTATGAAGTGCTAATAGGTCTGTTCATCAATTGAATGTATGCTTAAGTCTTCCACCTTGATGGTTCTTCTACCAAGTTTATTGTAGATTGGCTCAGAGAGGTTGAAACCCCATCTTTATCATCTACGTTCTTCATCATCAACGTATTGTTACTCTTCAGATCTATCTCTTTGTGGTCTACCCCCAAGGCATCTGCCGCCTTCGTCTTGTCCTCTGAAGCCATCTCTGCCGCATCTGCACTCTCCACAGTCAGCCCTGCACCCTCTTCTGTAGTTGCCATCGTCATCGTCTCTTCTCTCGCTCCTGTCTGGCTCTCCATCCTCAATAACACCCCTATTCACAAGTTTCTACTCTTCCCCTTTACTTATTCATCAGCTGCAGGCTGGTCTCCACATTAGGCATCTCGGCATTTTGGTCAAACCAGTATTGCATGGGAAGTCACAGGAAGATCTTCGTAAGAGGAGTGGCCAGGGGCACCACGCGATTCTCAATGTTTGCATCTACGAAGATGGGGTACCCGACTTAGACAAGTGTCCCAGGGAGCGAGAAAAGTGAGCATCTTTATTTAAGGGGAACCATCCTATGGCATTCAAAACCCCAAAACCCCTTAGTGAGGTTTATAAGTGCTTTGATTTGTAGGGTATAGTTGGGGTCTTATTGGGGTTAGTAGAGAAATTAGGTCAAATTTGCAAAATGAGAAATAGAAATTAGCGAAATTTAGGGTCTATTTATGATGAGAAATATTTAGATTTACTGCTTAAGCTTAGGTATGGTACGAGTATTAATATAGATTAAGTCAAACCAGTATTGAATTATGCAGCTATAGCAAAGCTCTTACACAAGAGTGCCTCTACTGTTAGGTATCACTGCATGTTAGCTGTTTAGCATTTTAATTCTGGTACTTGAAAGCATCCTGCTAGAAAATAAAAGTTCTCACAGCACCATATTGACTACCTCTGTGACTCTAAGACTTTAAAGTATTGGGCACACTTTCCTCTAGACTAGCGAGCTGTAATGTTTCATCGCAAGTTTCCTGATATGCGCATCTCTCCTTAGACTATAGCCAACATTTATAGAAGAAATGGTATTACTTTCAAGACTGTCAACAGAGTGAAGAGAGTGATTGATTTTACAGTGCCATTTTATAGTAATAATTTAAACTATATATATGATTAAATGCAGAGAGCTATTACTAATAACATCAAGTTCATACACGCTGATGAAGCAGTGTTTACATTCAACACCTTTATTAATAAGTCTTGGTATAAGAAGTATGATAATATAGAAGTCTATGATTAAAAAGTGAAGGTAGTCACCCATGCAATTTTAGCTGGTATAAGTGAAGATTCAGGTTTAGAGAGTTATGTTATTCACCCTCGCTCTATTAAGCGAGAGTAGTATATAGAGTTCCTACATAAGCTCAGAGAGAAGTATAGTAACCAAGAGATCATCCTGTTTGTTGATAACCTCTCAGTTCATAAGACTAAGGAGTCTAAGAAAGCTTATGAAGAGCTAAACAGAACTCCTGTATACAACGTTCCTTATAGCCCATAATTTAATGGAATTGAATTCTACTGGAGTTAAATCAAGACTCACTACAAGAAGCTGCTGCTGTATCATCCTTATGCATGACTTGCCCATCGATACAGTAGACTTAATTCAAAGCAGCTGTAAGAGAGTGAGCGTAGATAAGACAACAATTTGTGCGAGAGAGGGAAGAATGAATGTTTATAAATAAGTTTTAGATTTAAACGAATGAATATATTCACATATTAAATTAGCCCATAAAGGGGTTTGGCTTCTCTTTCTTCTCCTCTTCTTATGGCTTGCTTGGGCCCATATTTCTTCTCTTAGTGCCAGCTCCTGCATCTATGTTCATTTCATCTGGTTTTTAGACATCTTTATAAAGCCTCTTGCTCACCTCATAAATTGTCTACGACTTTCTTTCTCTGTGAACCTTTGCATGCTCTTTCATAAGATATATACCAGTGCCAGATTTTCCTACAAAGTTATATCTCAAAGCTTACTTGAAAGATAAGGATGCTTCTTAAGTTCCTCTAGCCAAGCTGAGCTTATGAGAATGCCTTGCTTTTTCTAGTCTTCAGGAGAGATAGAATATCGTTTCTTATGTGCTTCTTCAATTATTTCTCTGAGATACTCCGCTTTTATTGTACCAAAAACACCAAAGAAAAAGTTCCTCTCTGGTAGTTTATTAGAGAGTTGTTTCTTGGTAGGAAGGTAAACTACCACTTCCTCATCTTACATGGCATCCTCATAAAGATTAGTGACGGAAATCTCAGGGTAGTTGGGAATTTCTATCAACTTAATTTCAGTGTTTTTGAAGGCTTTCTTCTCATCACAGAGTATCGCTCTTAGAAATGAGATTTTGGTACCTTCCATCGTCGGAAGGAATAATCCAACTGTTTAAGATGTCAATAGTCGTCAAGTTATCTTACCATGTAAAGTTAAATATCGATAGAGATCTTCCTTACTTCTGAATCTTGAGATCATTTCTTGAGCCTCGACTCTTTTCATTTGATCATTGAGTGATTCCATCTTTGTTCCTCTTCCTATTAATGAATTTCAAATTATAATTTATAGACTTCTGGATCCTATTGTTAAAAAACTTACTATTAAATATGGGCATCTTATAGGAGGTCAACCCTGTAAAGATACGTGGAGGAAGTTCGCAGAAGCTGTAACAAACTTCAGAGATGGAGCTCCATTTTTATCAATTTAGTTCCATTAAATTAGTACAAATTTGTTTAAATTTAATTAGCACCGGTACTAAATCCGTTTAAGTTTAATTGGTACCAATTTAATAGTACCAAAACGTAATCAGTACCTAGTTTTAATCCAGTGAGGTTTTAATGGAAAAGTTCCAATCTGGTTTAAAACTTAATTGGTACCAGTACCAACCTGAACTTTATCTGAGTTGGTACCAGAATCAAAATTATTAAGAGTAAAATTACGAAAATTTTACTAATAAACTGAGTATAAATCTGAAGTCTTAGAGCTTAGATCAAACCATCATTAATGCTGCTGCAACTCCTATATACTCCAGATATAGCTATAGAGGTTTTAAGAGCTTTATAATAGAAATTTAAATTTGAATTTAAACATGGCGGTCAACTTAAATCGTTTTTTAGTAGATTCTAGTTTCTTAGAGCGGCACTATTAGGAGCAGGTCAATCAATGCTCAACTTTGGCTCCACTAAAAAGCCTGAAATCATCTATGTTGAGAGGGAGGTAGAGCTAAGAGCTCTTGAATTTGAAGCAGAGGTTTTTATCATAGAAGTATTAAACCAGAGTGAGAGTGAGAGTGCAGAGATAGGGGTTTAAACTTAAATTGATTATGTTGAGGAGCTAAAAGAACAGCAACCAATCGAAAAGATTAAAAACATATTAATGTGAAGACTGCTAGAATCATTTCTCAACTGAACAAAGCTTGAAGAGACACCTTAAAGAGGTACACTCTGGCAAAGCCAAGATCTACTTCAAGTATGAAAAGTTAGATGGTAGGTATTAGTGTACGACATGCATGAAATCATATACTCACTCAGCTAAAGTTAAAAGGGATATGCAAAAGCATCACCTCAATGAGTTCTTGATTGAAGATTAAGAGACTAAAACCTAGTGCCAGCTAAAAGAAAATCTAATACTCTTGAGTCATAAAGAGAGCAGCAAGAGAGACTCAAGAGACAGAAGCAATATGAATCGATGAACCAGCCAACAGGTAATACAATTTTAGCATGCTTCTAAGGGAAGGCTATGAATATACCTGCATTAAATGCAGTTGATCTCAACACTTGTATTGAAAACTACTTGAATATAAACGTGCATGCAAAAGCAAAGCTCATAGTAGTTGATGAGTATGCATACAAGGTGTATCCATTCAGTTATCTTATTAAGAACCAACAGTATTAGAACGAGTTTGCGAATGAATACATGGTCCTTAGAGAGGCCTAAAGAAAAGACTGCAAGAATTTGCTTAAGCTAAATGGTGTTATTTTAAGTTTTGGTTTCATCGCATTAAGGCTAAAGAAATTTGAGATGACTCTGAGAGACTACCTATATCACAATAGATACCCTGATGAATTAAACAATATACTCTCAGATATGATTCAGGGTGTTAAGGAGTTGCATGAACTTGGATAA